>JAQGAG010001159.1:0-10987 GCA_034696835.1 Lepidocyrtus lignorum
CATCCCTATTAACTCATCATTTGATGAGTTAATAACAGAATATCAACGTAATAATGCAAAGTTTAATGTTGCCCCATTGCAGATTCAGATCGAGGGCATTGAAAATGACGTTGCTATTGCTAATGTAGACTAATTACAATTACAATTTATGGAGCTCTGGTCAAATGAGGCAAGGGAAAAGATTCGTGATTTGATGTTTTGTAAATAAGCCTCCAACAGTGAGTGACCCCAGCAGAAGATATGAATATGAAGGTTTTATCAATTTAAATTAAGCTTTTGATTTTCTGCAGAATTTAGAGGCGACGGGACTTTGACAAGATGCAACAACTAAGTATTATGTAATTAAATTAAAAGCAGCAAAACTCCCAAAAAAGGAGATGGATGCCAGCCTGATGTAATATATATTTAATTAAAGTATTTGCATGTAGGTATTATAAAAGTTAGAATAATTTAGAACTAAAATTAATTCTTAGAAAGACGTATACAAGTTATATGTTCAATTCTTTTATTTAATGAAACGGAATAGTATCCATTATAGATTAAAATTATATTAAGTGGGTGACAATAAATTCCTTAATTAAAGCAAAAATTTGAAAGCTTACTTCTTCTCATATTATTTTATTGAAGCATAATTCACAATTTAAATTACGACATTACAAAAACTATTCGATTCTATACTACACATTCATAAATCATCGCAATAAATACTAATCTCTAGATCAAAACAAAATTAATCCACTGTGACAAACCCAAACGAAGTAGCTTACTAACTAGTAACTCGCCTAAAACTAATGCCGACTCCTGAGCTGATTCCCAATGGGATCTTCCGTTCTTCAAGGGCAGCTTTTGCTTCATCGTCAAGCTAGATAAAAGTATTTCAAACAAAGGAAAAAAATTAGTTTAGAGACCTTCATAAGACAAAATTGGGGCACTAAATGCAAAATGCCAAACGAAACAACCCAAACTGCTTTAATTAAATACGCACCGTTGTATGTTGGCCAAACCAAAGCACCTGTAGATTGGCCAACTTCAAAAACCCATGATGAACGGAAGCGGAAGTAAGATTGGAGCTGCATGTCCGAAAGACTGCCAAGTCTGCAAAAATGTTTAATAATCATACAATGAACAACTTTAAAGCTTTAATCTATGTCTTTGTTTAAAACAAAAATATTAAATACTTTGGACTTACTTTTCAGTTGAGTAATGTTGGGGACACTTTGAGTCTCCTCATCACAACCTGCTTCATGGACATTTTCTCTTCCAAGGACCCCTTCATCAGTGAGCTCGTCCCCATAATCTATCAGAGCAGTGAGATTTGGCCATCTATCACAAACCATCGAGAATTTCACATCGTCCAGCTTAACCGCCCCCAAGCACTGCACATTAGGCATCCATTTCATGAGTTTTCTCAAATTACCAACAGACACTGGCAAATTAAACGTTAAATGTGTCAACGATGGCAATGTCCAGTCTTTAATCTCAAGTTGCGACGAGTTGGAAAATAAGTTGTCTGACTCTGACATGTTCAGTGAGACCTTCTCAATTTCCAGGACACACAGGTTTGGAGTGTATCTTAAATAGTTGAGGTTGTCGGTAAAGCACGGAGATTGAATGGCCAATTGTTCCAAATCATCAAGGTAGAATCCAAAGGGGAATGATTTGCAGAGCCCTTGCCGATCCTCTTCCTCCCCAGTAAATCCCAAATACTCGAGTGTCGAAGAATGGTGCTGCAGAATATTCCTTATGATATCGTTCAAATTCCAATCCTCGTCCTCCTCGGGCGGGTCGCAATCAATCTTCAAACGTTGAAGAGGAAGGTTGAGCTGCTTATGTAGTTTTACAAGCTCAATGGAGCACGCTGCGGTCAGTCCGAGTCCGTCAAAGTGAAAATCAAGATCAAAGTCCTTCAACGGCAATTTCGTCTGGTCCTGTGCCCTGATTAGTCTGATTGTTTCCAACAATTCCCGATAATATGCTGGCCCTCCTCTTGACAAGCGTAAGCAAAGACTCTTTACCTTGTGGAAATGGCTTAACATATCCATCAGCGAATCAGGCACGCAATAGGAAATTTCCAATGACTTGAGTCGATGAACCCCAAAATTCGGCTTCGTGTACGCTAGGGTTTCTCCCGCTGGTTGTTTCCATCCCACATTGTCAACCCCACACTGGTGCATTTTGAGGAACTGGAGCTTTGGAAAGGCTTGATATATAATCCTTTGAAAATTCTCCCGTCCGACAAATGAGCAATTCTCAAGGGTCAAGGAGGTTATATGGCCACCCACCAACTCCAGAAACCGTTGTTGCCCCACATCCTTCGCTTCAAACTTCCACCAGCGTAGGTTGAACTTTTTGAATGGACAGGAACCCCATTCCCCGGCATCCCAGTGGTCGAGAAATTCCCTGAGTGAAGTTGCACGTTTGAAGTCATAATCTCGTGTGGATACAATCCGTTCCTTATCAAACTTGAGAGTAGCTTCAGAACGCCAAGCTGATTGGGACTCCTTACACCACAGCTTACTCACCAGCCGGCAACTGGCGAGGTCTTCCACGGGCATCTGCTCAAACAACGCCTTCAGTATCTAGAATGCCACCAACAAAACACAAATAATAATTAATCCTATTTACAAAACTCTTACAATTTACTATCACTAAATCATTCTATATATTTAAAAACTTGAATTCAATATCATTTCGTTTCGTTGCGAAAACAAATTAATTTTATCCAGTACTTACCGGAGGTTGCTGAAATGGATCCAACCGGATGTTTCCATCGTCCTCCCCCTCGACCTCCACTTCGATCACCTTAGCCCCGTCCATGGTCTTTGCCTCGCTCATTCTTTCGAATTTCGAAGTACTGAACACACTAAACTAATTATAGTTGGTAAACTATGGAATTTTAATTAATTCTTAAATTAGCAAACAAAACAGTTGAGAAATCCGCTCCTTCTCGTTTCTGCAATGCAGCACAACAGCTGAAAAAAACACAATTCACATCCAGTCCAGTCGCGTAACAGCCACAGCCAATCCCTGCTCGTGATGTTGCCAATCCTCTCATCTCAGCAATGCTGAGTCAGCAGCGCAGAGTCAGTTCCCAGAGCTCGTAATTTATACTGGATAGGTATTGCCGTCTATGCAACAAAAATGTTTTACAGTCGGGCATACATATCTTGGTTAAACGAGGAGAGGCCGACCACCGACGTATCCTTCACATGTATTCTAGTTTTCCTTTGTCTGTTGGGCTGCGTCTGCGTATTGGAGTATGTCATGTAAATGGCATGGAGGGAGAAAGTTAGTGAAAGTGAATGAAGGCATTTTGGTCTTATCAATCAAGTGCTTTCACTTAACTTGTCCCGAGACGAGAGAAAGTTTAAAGTGAAAGGAGGGATTTTTAGCTAACTTACAAATGAATTTTGATGGTGATTTTAGTTCCCTGCCATGAGCCGACGCTATATTATGGTTTATGATTAAGATCCGCAGTTGGGCAGATGTCGGAGAAATTTTGTTTTGTTGGAGTAAATTTTTACTAATTATGATGCACTGATGACCAAATACTAACGGTGCTTGGGATTTTATCTTAGCTGTTTGCATACATTTTGGAGGAGTTGCAGCATCTTTCACCGGCATCGTGTTGGGAGAGTTGAGAGTTGACTTTTTATGGACATTTGGCATTTTGGGATTTATTTACTTCGGACTATTCAGGGTGAAAGCACAAAATAAGTGCCAACCTAACACCTAACTATGTACAAGTGTGTATATTTAATACATATATATGAAAGTTAGATTAGAGCGCATAATGAATTTTGAGAGAACGACTCAGCGCAGCGATGTGTAATGTTCAATTTTTATTATTTAATTACAGTAGAATAGAAAAGAATGTCAATTATAAATTGGAATTATATTATTTAGCTGGCAGTTAAACCAAAAATTTAAAAGCTCACTTCTCCTATTTATTATGTGACAGCACAAGGATTCACAACTAAAGTACCACGTATCGGTGTAATCTTTTGTCTTCGAAGGGCATCTTTTGCTTCATCGTCAAGCTAAATATAAATTGTTTCAAACAAAGTAAAAATGAGAGACTTTATTAAAACATATCACGTATCTTTTTCTTACTTCAGATACCTAAGTGCAAAATGATAAATGGAACAAGCATAATAATTGGGTTTATAATTAAAGTACACACCTCTTCATAGTAGTTCCTCCAGGACAGCTCCTTCAGATTAGCCAACTTCAAAAACCCTCCATGAACAGAAGCGGAAGTAAGTCTGGAGCTCCATGTCCAAAATGAGGTTAAGTCTACGAACACGGTTAAAATTCATACATGACTTGAAATCATTGAAGCTACCTATAATCTATTTTTTACGGCTTTGTTTTGTTAAATCTAAAAAAGTTGATTATTTTTTAAGCTTACTTTTAAGTTTAGTAATATTAGGGATGCTTTGAGTTCCTTCATCACCACCAGCTACATGGGCATTTCCTACTCCGATGATACCTTCATCGGTGAGCTCGTTCCCCCAATCCTCCAGAAACTCCAGATTTTTCCAGTTGCTGCAAACCATGGCGAACTTGACATCATCCAGATCGGCCACCACTAAACGCTTCACGTTTGGCATCCATTTCATGAGTTTTCCAAAGTTACCAGCAGACAATGGGATCCTGAATATTAGTTCTGTCAGGAATGACAATGTCCAGTCTCCAACCTCAAGTTGTCCTGAGTTGGAAAATAAGTTGTCTGAATCTGACAGGGTAAGGGTGCGCACCTTGTTAGCACTAACCTTAATTTCTAGAACACGCAGGTTTGGGGTGGCCCTTAGGTAATTGAGATTGTCGAACAAGTAAAATGGTAACACCAACTTTTCCAAAGTTTCAAGGCAGACTCCAAACGGAAATGATTTGCAGAGCTGGAAAGGATCATCTCCCCAAATTGTCAAGCACTTGAGTGTTGAAGAGTGGAATTTTAGAATATCCCGGAAGACATCGGCTTGGTTTAAATCTCCATCCAGCTTCTCGTCGCGAGGAATAACTATTCCCAATTTTTGAAGTGGAAGGTTGAGCTGATCGTGTAGTTTTAAAAGCTCATCAGAGGAGACCGTACTCGGTCCCAACTTGAAATTCAACTCCACATCCAAGTTCTTCAACGGCAATTTGGTCTGGTCCTGTGCCCTGATTAATCGGATTGTTTTTAACAAGTTCTGATATTCTACTTGATTTAGTTCGTTTATCTGGAGACTTTTCAACTTATGGAAATAGCTCAACACATTCATCATCTTTGATTGAGGGAAACGATTGTAACTTTTGGAATCGTCTAAAGACAAAGACTTGAGTCCATGAAGTTCATCTTCGACTGATCCACGGCCACGGTCATGTATGTCATATAACCAATTGGAGCAATCGTCCATTTCGAGGAACTGGAGGTTTGGGAAAGCTTGACATGTAATCCTTCGAAAATGGTTCCACCCATAAAACACGCACCTATAAAAGGTCAACGAGGTTATATGGCCTCCCACCAGCTCCAGAAAGCGTTCCTGCTCCACAAAATTGAAACACCACCAGTGTATCTTGAACTGTTTGAATGGGCACGAACCCCATTCCCCCGCTTCCCAGAGATCGAGAAATTCCCCGAGGGAAGTTGTACGTTTGGAGCCATCATCTTGTGTGGAGACAAGCCCATCCATTCCAACAAACTTGATGGTAGCTTTAGAACGCCAAGATGACAGCGACTCTTCACACCACAGCTTACTCACCAGCCGGCAGTTTGCAAGGTCCTCCAAGGGCAGCACCTCAAAGAACGCCTTCAATATCTAGACGTCATCATCAAGATTACATAAAAAATAATGAATCAGAGATACAATACTATTAATTGTATTATACAATTAGTTAATCAATTAGTTGATGCACCATTTTGCTGCGGAAAAAAATATTTATTTTCTGTGAATAATTACCGGCGGTTGCAGAAATGGATCACGCCGGATGTGATCCGTCTCCCTCGTACTTTCCATCCAACTTCACCTCCTTAGCTCCATCCATGGTCTCTGTCTCTGCCTCCATCAAATTCTAGAACGCAACATAGAAAATTAATTAATCAAACACAGTATTTAATGTATTTACAATTTACACAGCTATTAATCATTTCAATTTTTACAATCATTTTGTGAATTAAAAATCTCCACTTAAGCCCATTTCGTAGTGGAAAGAGATATTTATTTTGTTCAGTAGTAATTACCGGGAGTTGCAGAAATAGATCTACCCGGTTTTTTCCATCGTCCTGCCCCACCATCTCCTTAGCCCCATCGCCTCCATCCATGATCTTATGCTCCATCATTGATCATTAGAAATATTTCGAAACACTCAACGACTAAACTAATATAACAGTTAGTTGAATATGGGATTTTAAATGTAATTTAATTATGTAATTAGCAAACAATCCAAATCAGAAATCTGTCCCGGTCCATTCCACAACAGCGCCAGTCAAAAACTGACCATCCACAATTCACATTCACATCCAGGAATCCCTATCCCTCCCACGTATAATTGTTCTCGTGATGTTGCCAATTCTCGCATGCCTTATCTCACAACAGTCTGTTCACGTTCACAGATCTCGGAATTCATGCTGGATAGGTATTGCCGAATGCAAAGCCTGATCCCAATCTCAACAAAATTCATTTGCATGCATATCTTTGTTAAACCAGGAGAGGTATGTTCATCTCCGTATCCCTCACATGCAATTCACTATTCGTAGTCCTTCCCATGTAATCAATTTTCCTTTGTCTATTTGACTGCGTCCATTGGAGTATTGCATGGAATGGAGAGAGAAAGTCGGTGAAAGTGAATGAATGCATTTTGGTCATATCAATGCATCGGAGTCTGCCTGATATGGATATGGACGAATGAAGGGGAAACGGAGCGCATTTTCTAAAAATGCTTCTTCCCAACAGCTTTCACTTGACATGTCCCGCCCGAGATGAGAGAAAATTATAAGTGAAAGGAGAGGCTTTTTAGCTTATCTGACAAGGGAATGTCGATGGTTATTTCAGTAGCCTGCCCTGAGCCGAAGCTACTGTGGTTTATGATTTCCAGATAAGATCCGCAGTGAGGGCAGATATAATGTCGGAGGAATTGTTTTGTGGATTTAAAATTAGTAAATTAAAAAAAAAATGATGATGATATGATGATGCACTGATAACTCATTACACGGGATTCTACTGTGGCTGTTTGCATTGATTTTGGAGGATTTGAGCATCTTTCAACGGCTGTCATGTGGGGAGAGTTTACTTACTTTACTTATGGACATTTGGCATTTTGGGATTAAAGGGCCCATCCGGGCATACTTTAAAAAGTGAAGTCTAAAAAACATGGATGCCAACCAATCTGTAGTACGGAAACGGAAGTTAGAATAAAGCGTATAGTTAATTTTTAATGATGCGAAAGACAAAACTGACGTAATAACCAGTTTTTTTATTTAATTAGAATGGAATTTATAATTAATTCGAACATTTTATGGCATAAGAGGAAGGATTTTTATAGAAAACATTCATTAAGTGCTAATTTTTGTTTTCTAAACGCTAAAAATTTTATGTACAGAGATTTCAAGAATATGTGAGAGGCAACAAACCAAAAATACATAAAATATTGAATAAAACTAAGACTTCATTTTTAAGTAATATAATATTTAGCTGACAGTTACGCCAAAACTTTAAAAGACAATCCATAATTAAATGCTGAAACCAGAAAACTATTTAATTCTGTGGTACACCTTTACCAATCATCAGTTCCATCGTTATCAGCATATTCAGCATCAGAACGATCGCACCAATCATAATCATGATCGTATTCGTAAGTATCGATGACCAAACGGATTTTCTGTCTTCCGAGGGCAGCTTTTGCTTCATCGTTGAGCTAGATTGAAATTGAAATATTTAAAATACATAGAATAAAAATGCCTTATTTTGAAGCTTTTAGAACAATAATGTTAATTGATAAACGAAACAAGTCATCCATCATTTCTATTGACGCATACACACCTTTGCAGGGCCCAACAAAATGCGCTTTAAGTTGGCCAACTTCAAAAATCCCTCATAGACGGAGGCGGAAGTAAGTGCGGAGCTCAATGTACTAAATGAGGTCAAGTCTGCAAAAAGGTTTAATAATTATCAATGTTAAAAGTTAGATTTCCCTTCACAGCTTCATTATAAGTTAATAATGCAACTAAAAATGTTCGTTTATACGAATTTAAAAAAAAAACTTACTTTTAAGTTTAGTAATGTTGGGGACATTCAGAATCCTTTGCAACAATCGACATTCATTCCATGTCTGGTGAAAGTCATCGAGATCTTAATGATGATGATTCATGTTCCACTTTATGAACTGCATCCAGTTACACTTCCCACCTCTCACACGTGCAATTGCAAATGCGATGTCTATCACTAATATCAATGAATACAAAAAAAAATAGCATGAATCATGTTGCATTGCGTTTTTTGCCAAAGTGGCTCAATGCTTTCCACGAGTAACTGCAAACCGTGGTGGGGGGGGGGGGATTTTTCTCTGTCCGTGAATGGCTGGTTCTTTTGTACATTTCTAGGGTTATTTATGTACATTTATATCAATCCGGGATCCCTCCCTAACATTTTTTTCGTTGTAATTATTCCGAAAATTGGAGAGGAGCTTGTCGTGCATATTCAGCTAATTGTTTTTTTAAAGGACTTTTTCAGTGGAAAGCGAAAGCAAGTATTTTTATATTATCTCAGGAGGATATTTATTCATTTTTCCTAATGGCCATTTCGTGTTTGTTCATCTGCATTCTACATAGGTATATGTCCCTAGTAGAGAGAAAATGTAGCCGGGGAAAAGCTCCCGTCTAAAAGTACTTTCACCTTTGCATCACTGACAATTTCCTTTCACCCACCAATGTCATATATTCTCCGTATTTACACAACCACACCAGCTATAATTTTACAGCCAGCCATTTTGCTCAATTAATGATCAAAAATGAAACGGAATTACATACAATGTCTCTGTAGCGAATAATGTGATGAGATAATTTCTCCCTTTTACATTAATTAAATTACAGATAGTTAATACTGTGCAGGGCGATTTGTTTTTGTGCCTTTTTGTCAAAGAACACAGCCCAACATTAAAATAAGGGCAGGGAAAATTAAGGAGAAAACTCTCCGAAAAACGTCATCCGTCAGACTCACAGGTTCCTTGTCAGCCATTGCCTTTACTCTAGGATGAGAAGAGGAAGAGCTCTCTCAGTCTCCCGGAGAAAGTCGGAAGAGGAAGAGCAAACACGACGAGGGAAAGTCTAACCTTTTTGGAAGCTCGACAGGAGGAATAAAGAACGGAACAGATGTGATATAATGGTGAATCGTCTGTGACGGTGTGTGGTCGGGGGCACTTGTAGAAATATTTTTCTTTTCCCCTGTTTTTTGTAGACTTCGGGCCAAGAAATGAAATGCTTTCATCTTTGAAGAAATCACGACCTTCAAGCGTGTCACGAGTAATCCTTATGTACTTGTAAGATCCGAAGATCTGTTTCCCCTCGCTCCTTAACAGTTATTTTAAGTGCAAATTCTTGACTGATTCTGAGTTCATACCAGGGTGAAAGGGACAGTATATGGAAAACAATGGATATAAAAACAGAAACGAAAACTTTTTCATTTTCTCCTCGAAATTTTCATGTATTTTTCTCCCGTTACGGTTATACCAGTTAGGAGCATTATTAAGCATATATACCTATGTATGCTCCGAAATATAATTTTTGAATGGTAAACTCATCGTTTCGCCTTTAAGTTTTAGTTGCTTCAATTACCCCAAAAGTTTTTTCCAGGGGGTCCTTTTCATTTTCAATTTTATTTACGTGAAAGTGAGTTCACACTTGTTGCATCATCAGGTGGAAGTTAATTCCCTTCCCTGGTTTTGGTGATCATCATCAATCATCACCATTCTCACTGGCGTGGTGAAAGTACTTAAAAACTTCCGTTTCCTTCCAGCTCCCACACCAACACTCCAAGATACCAAAACTTACCCACCGGATTTCCAGCCTGTCTTCCAGCTTCAGTGTTTACAGGAGTTTTAGGCTTTCCCCAAAGTCAATTGTCAGTCAAAACTCAAAAGTCAGAGTCTCATTTCTCATTCAACATTCCAGTCGTTCTCATTCTACTCCAGGGAATAAAAAAATTTGACAAGAGTTTTTATAATCAGCTAACACCAGAAAATGTGGAGGAGAAAGCACTAAATAAGAATAAAATGGGAAAGTGGGATATTCAGTATTCACCAAGCTACTCAACTCGCCCCAACTTGAACATTTTGGCAATCTAAAAATATTTTGTTGGAATTTTTATGATCAGGAGACACCAACCGATGTTTGAAACTCGTTACCTAACCAAAGCCAAACCAATAGCTACGAAAAATTTAGGATAAGCAGGATGAGTGTGAACGGTGATAGAGCAACTGATAGGCATGGCCTTATATCTATAGAAGGAGACCCAGACGCTGGACCCCCCGGACCAAACTATGTTTTCCGGAGGATTGGCTGCTTAAACGTATTCTATCCGAACACTACTCCTGTTGACGCCGCTAACGAAGACGGTGCTTTAGCTGAAACGCAACCTCCCCCTCTCGGGCTGCAACAACCTCCCGAGGAGACGCCAATAAGTTCCGACTCCCCGGAATTTCTGAGACTGGTCGAGAATTTGAATGGGGGGCCACAAAAGAGGCAGATCTATGGAAGGATTGCTCCGCTGTATTGGGGGAGATGTGCTGTGGGAGTTGGGATTGTTTGGAAGTGGAGCTTTTTACGGAATGCCACATTTTTAATGTATTTGAGCTTCATGCTGAATACGATGACCATGTAATAATGCATCATTTTCTTTTAATATATCTTGCAAACACTTGGATAGGGATAGGGCATGGGGAATTATTTACAAAAATTTACTTATCTTGGTAGGATCGAAACTTTTGATAAGCACTTTGGAGGATTGGCACC
>JAQGAG010001160.1:0-10981 GCA_034696835.1 Lepidocyrtus lignorum
TATAACGGTCAAATAACTATTACGGCCATTAGATTTCAGTCCCAAGGAGCAAAAAACCTGCCATTATACCGGTCATGCAGCAGGTGTGAGTAGAATATGTGTGTGTGGGATACGCGCCATGGAAAAGTGAAGATGCATAATGCGTTTTTTTTCATTTCCAGTGGGACGTATTGTTTAATGCATGTAAATTTATACAAACTTGATTGTAGGATCGTTATACATATTTTAGTTATACTTCCGCAATTCATAAATGCTTAATCACACTAAAAAGCTTATATTTGTGGTATAAAGGTGCGCATTTCCAGAATTGCTAGGTGGATGGGAATCCATGGAAGGATTCATACCTACTTAAAAGAAGATTATAGTATTATAAGTAGACTTCTCTTTTGAACTATGTATTTTAATTCTAATGCAGCTGGAAATTGCGAACTTATTTTTTTGGTCATTTGATATTGATTTTACATAGCATTTATTCTTTAAGTCCTGTTAAAATTATTTTGAAATAAACGAAGTCTTTACTAGTGTTTCCTCCCTTCACATACCATTTACATGCATGTACCTACATACCGTATCGCCTATACCGGCCAAGACCGTTATATATCTATAGCGGCCATTAACTATAACGTTCATAAAACCTCCGTCCCTTACGCGGCCGTAATAACGAAGTTGGCCTGTATCTTGATTTAAGTAGAAATATGACGGGTTTTCGTCTCTTTCAAATGAACCTTTCATTCAAAAGAAAGTTGGTATAACATTTTTACCCAAATGGATGCAGTCTTAAATATGAAAAATGTATGAGAAGCATAGATACATGTAATCCCGTTAAAATTTAATGAAGTTGTTGTATGTACATTAAACAAAGAAATGTCTTGTGTTACAACATTAGTATGGAATTAATTATTGAGCTAAAATGCATTTAATAATTATTGATTTTTTAGATAAAATTAAGGTTTGTAGGTTGGTCCCCACCATTTCTTACAAAATTAAATTGGATTGTGCTTGTGTTTTTCACGATGCTAATATAAAATGATGATGATGATAAATAAAGTATGAAATTTGCTTAACGATAAATACACATAAAAAATTTACTCACAAATTAAAAATATTTAACAAGTGGAAACTAACATTCTAACTAAATTAATTTACATATTATTCACACCCAATAATAATTATTGTTCAGTTCTCTTCAGAAAAAGATGGTTTTCGAGGAAGCCCTTTTCTGCTTTAATTACATTCATGGCCACTTCTATTGTCACCTAATCAAGTCTAGTACTGGAAATGTTCCAAGTTATCTACAAAAAATCCTTGTCCAATATTGGATTATTTTTCTGAGTTGTCACTAGCTAATTCATTGTTGGTGGTATGAGTTCGAGTGTGCCTTTTCAAATTTCCTAGTACCCCAAAGGATTTTGAGCAGAGCTGGCATTGGTAAGGCCGCTCTCCAGTATGAGATCGAATGTGAGTTTTCAAATTTTCTAGTAACGCAAACGATTTTGAACAGAGCTGGCACTGATGAGGCCGTTCGCCGGTATGAGTTCGAGTGTGCAATTTCAAAGATCCTGGTACCCCAAACGACTTCGAACAATGCTGGCATTGGTAAGGGCGCTCTCCAGTATGAGATCGAATGTGTTTTTGCAGATCGCCTTGTTTCCCAAACGATTTTGAGCAGAGTTGACAATGATGAGGTCGTTCACCTGTATGGGCCCGAATGTGATCGCTCAAATGACCTGGTTGACCAAAGGATTTTGAGCAGAGCTGGCATTGATGAGGTCGCTCCCCGGTATGAGTTCGAGTGTGCCTTTTCAAATTGCTTAGTATCCCAAACGATTTTGAACAGAGCTTGCATTGGTAAGGCCGCTCTCCAGTATGAGATCGAATGTGTGTGTTCAGACGTGTTAGGGTTCCGAATGATTTCGAACAACGCTGACATTGGTGAGAAAGTTCGATTGATTTAGGTGCACTTGCTTCTTCTTGGTGGCTTTGAACCTTATTTAATAAAATACAAAAAAAACTTAACAATTTTACGAATGTAAAAACTATGAAACTACATATACCGCGTCATATATTACAAGAAAGCCGGTGAAGCATTTGTGAAAGCTGTACCCTTTTTTTCTCCTTAAAAAAATTCATTGTTTGGGACTCACCTTGTCTACATTTTCTCCGGAGCCGTCATAGTTCTTAGGCTTAAATTTCCGAAGCCTGCCCTTTAGCTTGTCAATATTGGCGCCATCGTGTCTATCCATTTGCAAGTAATCTAATTTAAAGGCAGATTACTGAAAATCTGTAAAATTCTGATGCAAAAATACTTTTTGTGTCAAATTGTTTTAAAGGCTATCAATAATGTAAAAATTAAAAGAATCTCAAACACAGCACTGCACTAAAGTCAGTTTCAAATAACTGCCTTCATCCTCTAAACAATAATAAATAATTTTTAAATTTACGCAGGCCTAATATTTTTCAACAACATATTCACTTGAAAATGAAGAAATGAAGATTAATTGCGCTGTAACATTTTTATTACTTTACTTGAGCAACTTATGAAACATGACCAGGTATGAATACTTGAGGAATAAAAAGAACTTCTGCCCATTCCACGCAAGTCCTTATCTGAAGAAAACCCTTCCCATGTAAGTTAATTCGGAAAAAGCTGGCATCTTTTATTTAGCTATGCCGCACAACAAACCAACTTATGCCAGTACTTTCCGATACCTTTGCTTGTCAAGCGATTGGACTTTTGAAGTTCGTCAATCTAAATATTGCAACGAAATTTAAATGTTACAAGAGGGTTGCGGTAAAAAAAAAACTTGAGTTAAAAATTTAATAAACGGCCAAAGCTAAAACCATCGTAATGCTACCCTGCCCAACAAATCACCAACCAAATCTACCAAACCAAACCAATATGACTACAACTAATCTTATAAAATATGCTTTTGTGAGACATGGACTCGGAATAAAATGAAAAGGCCGAAAAATGGAATATATCCCTTGTTAGACTGTTGCTGTCAAACATGGCTTAGTTTGATGTGGTACAGATAAACATTAACCCCACCCAGTTCATAAGAAAGAGTTTTTCTCCATTACAATGTTTGGATAATGGACGGATGAAGTAGGATGAAAATGGAAATGCCGCCACACAAATTCAAGATCTACCAAAGAAAGGTTAAGGAAGCGATGTAGCATTTATTCATAACTTCTGGTACAAAGTGACGACGAAGTAGATAGTTTGCGAGGATTTGGCAGTTTTACAATACCCTTCCGTGATAAAAGCCGGGCGCTAGATTTTTAGTGCATTGTTTCTTGCATTAGGTTTCTATTATTGGAATGGAGAGTTGTCCGGAATGAAAAAAAAAAGACTTGAAATTTTATCCAAGTGCTGGGATAGGGGTGCAGACCGGTTAGGAGCAGGTATGCTAATGTGTATTATAGAGCAAAGCGTGAAAATTATAATCATTAAGTACTTAAACACAAATTAGTAGTTTTTATTCGAGTTTGCACTTATTCAAAATGAAAGACTCAATATTATTACGCCATATTATATATCAAGTGTCTACATATCGATGACACACAAACCAAATTACTTTCACAAAATAATTGTCCGTTTCAGTTTCTATTAAACTTAAAATGACATGCTTTTAATGCCTATAATATACCTAATCCGTCAATTAAAATGAGCAAGGGAAAAAATCATAATGCATGAGTGGGTAACTTCTTTACGATTGTGCAATCACCACTTCTAAATCCACTAGTAAAACATTTATAGCGACCGACCAAGTTTAATTCCTTCAATTTTTGGAGCATTCCATGATTTCCATGCCAAATTACGGGATTACAATTTAGGGTATCTTTAAGCAAGAAAAACGAATATGACCATCGACCATCTGAAGGAGCAAGTTTCGAGAAACTACGTAGGTATGTATATTTACATAACACATTTTTTATGGCAGTTGTTAAAATAAAAATTTTTCACAAGAATTTCAAGTAATGTTTTAATTTTGCAATAAAGGATTAGTAGAAAAGTGAGTTTTTATTCAACCAAGTTCATCGTAGCTTAATACCAAATTGCAGAAATAATATAAATAGAAGCCATTCTTACTGTTAAGACAATATTTATATACCGTATACGAAAGACGCTTCAGGATAGCTTACCTATTCACTCTTTTCGAGACATCACAGCTTCAACTTCGGGAATAGATAGATAAGTTTCGTTATTAGTTTCCTAATTCATAGTACAAATTATTTTTAAAGACAAAGCACAATAAATGACCCATCCATTATTTGAATATAGTATGGCAATTACACACGGCCATGATACACCTAAATTCAATGTGCAAGATATATGAGTGATTTCCTTAAATCTAAACTAAATAGCGAGCACTTGAAGGGTGCTAGCGGTATTTTTTCTATTTTAAAGATTAACTAGATTTCTATTTTACCAAAGCCATACCATTCATTCGGACGCCACTCATAAAAAATCCTATTTAATCAAATGGGCAACCTTCTTTAAATGCACATAGTTTGCGAACACGTAATGGCAAAACTGACTTGAAGTTGAAGTTCCCCTGACTAACCTGACTTATCATTCAGACAATGAACAGTCACGAAATTTGCACTTTTCATCAAACTTCGCATCACTAATTGAGCAGTCTCGAAAATTGCATTTCTTTTCAAATTGGCAGTGGCTAAACGAACACTCACGAAAAACATATCCACCCTTGAATCGGCAATGATCAAATGATCCTTCTTCAAACACCTCTTGATGTTGATTGGTAAATTGGCAGTGCTCAATTTGGCAATCTTCAACTTTGCAGTTATCAAACGACCCTTCATATACTGAGCAATCCTCGATAGTGCAATTTTTCAGGTAGCAATGGTCCAGTGAAGAATCTTTTAAAACACAATTTTCGAATGAGCTATGGCTCAAATCACAGTCCTTGAGAGTTTCATTTTTGTATGATGTCCGAGAGCGGGTTCCAGCAGCGGATGATTCAGATGACTTTTTCTGGAGATGGCGAGAAGAGCTCCCAGTTTTTTCCCTTTTCTTCCCTTTGACAGCCTTTTTGGCGTTGGGCCCGATCTCTTCTGAAATACACGGAGAAAATTTACGCCATTACAACTTTGATCTTCTGGTCATACGGTCAATTAGATAACGTTGCTGGAACGTGCTCTTATTTTTAAATACTAAAATAAGTCGGCTTAAATCTTTTCGCCGTTTTTCAAGCACTATAAATAAAATGAGCAATTAACTTACTCTTGGCACTACTCTGATTGCCATGGTTGGCTTTGGGTCTGGAAGTTTGGGGAATGGAAACGACATCCGGCGCTCCAACTTCGGATGGAGGAGGGGACGGAATTGAATGGGAGGGAAATATATTTTTATATTGGTCACCACTTCCTTCTGCCATTGTGAGTCCCTGAAATTTCCAAATATTCACATAGTGATACAAAACGCAATGTTGTATTAGTTTAAATTTTCGCAAGATAAGCTAAATGATATAGTTCATCAATGAAAATATAATGAGGTCTAATAAAACAACGTTTTAAAACGTTAAGCCACTTATGATAACTAACTTTACTTAACGGCTTGGGATAATTTTAACGAAACTTACTATATCTCTCGCTAAAATCTGTTCTGAATTTCAATGGACGGCAATTTTATGCTATCTTTAGAATTGGCTGCTAAGACTATTTTATGAATTTGCTCTTGTGCAGTAATAACTCTAGGGCAAAGTCAGAAATTGGAAATTTTTTCTTTTACTACAATTTCAAAAGTGCAAATTATCTGTTGAAATACATAACAGGCAAAACTATTTCTGAAGGTTTTTATCCCCACACGGCTAATATCGAAGAAATGTCTGTCTTTCAAGACCAAAATGCTACTGTTTTTTATCTCTAGTGACAGTGACAAGTCTCAAGCGAGAATCTGTTCTCAATTCTAAGGCGATTAACTGACGAGGACCCCAAAACATCCATCCATTTATAACCTTGGTCTGAGGCAATTAACTATAATAATAGAATATGTGCAAAGTCAAAACATACAAAAAGTTCAATTTGTAAAACTATGTACATCTTCCAAGTCTGCATTTTCAAATATTGTGTGCGTAAAATGGGCTAATCACATTTCCCAAAATACGCAGTTCCAGTGTGGTAATACTATAAATAGTTTTAAGTACTACAAATTCCTCAAACTAAAGAGGCTTAAAAATATCATTTACGCTTAAAAGATTATAACTTATCAATTCCACATATAAAAAAACTTCAATCATCGAATACAAAGGAATAATATATGAGCTTAAAGCAACAATGTGCTGAGAAAAGGTTCGTTTCTATGAAGCTAAATAGGGGAATTCAGACATAACATGAACCTCAAAA
The DNA here is from genome assembly GCA_034696835.1 of Lepidocyrtus lignorum. NCBI lineage: Eukaryota > Metazoa > Arthropoda > Collembola > Entomobryomorpha > Entomobryidae > Lepidocyrtus > Lepidocyrtus lignorum. The sequence continues at coordinate 6,370 of JAQGAG010001160.1, forward strand.
GCTCAGCGGACGCTTCCTAAATTCTTAGAATCATCTGCCGGCATATTACACAGGGAAATCTCTCCCATTCCATTCCACTTGACCTACTTCGGGTTCGGCGGTCAATGCTTACTGCTTCTCGCTGGATACTGCACCTGTTTGTTGGCTGAAGTCGCCATCTCCATTGTCTGGGATTGATGTTGAGCAGTCTGCTTGAGGCCCTTATTCACCGATTCACGGGGATTGCGACACGAATATGTAGCTAGCTTGGTTGTTGATCCCAATAGAATTTGTTCGTGTGAGTATTTTGTCATGTTGTTAACTTAATCCGAGTAATTTATGACAATTAGAAGCCAATATCCCGACCAACATGAATACAAGTATCCCACTTTGGTGTACATTATGTTGTGGGGCGGCAATGCAATGCAAGTATGCATTCTTTGTTGATTCGAGTCTAACGAGTTGATCATGATTTTCCAGTATATCAATCTTACCGAGGGTTTATTGAGCCTCGATAGAGCAAGCTCTTCACTGCTTGCAATGTACGACAAAAAAACGTTTGAGTTCTGTATTAACGTTCAACTGAAGAAAGCTACGATCTGTAGCTTGTAAGCACGCCAGTATCGAGCGGATAACGATCTTATCGATAAGCTCGCTAGCCGACAGTTCTCAATAATCAGTTTAATAAAGTTTTATAATTAAAGAATTGGAGGTACACGGAAGGATATTGATAAGATTTTAATATTCAACCAACGTTTCGATCACAAACTGCGATCCTCATCAGGGTTTTACAAGAAATTAAAAACGATTATGAACAACAAGCGATTTTTACATAAAAATTATGGAATTGCCATTGCAAATCAAAATTATTAACTAATGTTGAAACTAAATTTAAAGTCTGTTAAGTAATTGTTCCAGTAGGTAGGTAACCATTCGCATCCCTGTTCATCCTTTCTATTGAGTAGTTCAACTTTCTTCCTTTTCGCAGTTTGGATTATAATGGCTTCTTTGATTTTTCGGTGGTATGATCGATTCTCTTGTACGATCAATTTTGCTTCGCCCCGTAATAAAGTTTAATAAAGCCTCAAATGGAATGCATAAATGCAAGGCATTCAAAGTTTATCGTTATACCGCAACGCTAAACTGACCTTAATTTTTACCCTCTCCAACTAGCCATTCAACCAAAATGTAGAAGGTTGCACTGTGACCGAATCGTAGGTAGGGTCAATACTTTGATGTGGTTCAGAGCGTATAGTTCCACCATATTCATATGATAAGCAGGAGGTTTTCTTCATTACAATGTTTGAATTATGGATGGATTGCGTAGAAGAAGAATAAAAATACCGACGCACCACCAATTCATGATCTACGAAAGAAAGGAAACAAAGCACAAAAGTCAGGCGCTAGATTTTCAGTGTATGGTTTCTTGCAATAAATTTCCATGATGGGATTGGAGATTTGTCCGGAGTGAAAGTAAAGGCATGGAATTTATCCAAGTGATGGATGGCTGTGCAGACCGGAATGAGCAGGTATGGTAATGTACATAATATGAGAATGCGTGTAAATTAAATTAAATTATGAAATACTTTATATTTAGAGGTTTCAATTTAACTGTGCATTTATTCAACGAATGCAAGACTCAATATTATTATGCAATGTCAACTGTCTTCATATCACTTACGCACAAAGCAACTTACTTTCTTAAAAAAGTTGTCCATCTCCGTTTTTACTAAATTTAAAATGACATGCTAATGCCTAATCCTTCAAGTAAAATGGGTATGACCAAGAATAAAATAATAATGCATGCGTGGGCAACTACTTGACGATTGTGCAAACGCCTCTTCTCAATCCACTCATACCTACCTTTACTGAAACATTTATAGCGACCAGCATAGCCCAAGTTTAATTCCTTCAGTTTGGGGAGCATCCCGGCCCAAATTCTGGGATTACATACGTCCACGTTCCGGAAGTAGAAAATCCATCCGAAGTTAAAACAGTTGATATCAAGGTACTCCAACTCTGGGAAGTATCCCAGAAAATCAGAATTTACTAGTTCACACAGTTCCTTTTGGCAAAGCTCAATGCTCAAGGATTTGAGGGATGGAATCTTGACCGGAAATGGCGCTACGCTTTTCTTCGCTGTCCACCCCAAAGCCCTTTTTGACCAGCCATAAAACAAATTTGCCATTTTCGCAGGTCCCCAAAACGCTATTGGAAACCTTAAATCTACCACTACCTTGACACTGACAATTTTTCGAAATGGTCGGAGCCAGACGACAAAGCCATTATGGAAATCTTCAACATTTTCTTCATCCAGGGTCATGTGCAATTCCAATCTTCGTAGTTCTGGAGCCCTCAGCGACGCCAGCACATTTACGACATCTTCCAGTCGACCATTCTCCTGAACTAGGGTGAACTCCGTAAGCTCCACAAGGATTTGCGAGTAGTTGGCCCTCCAGTTGGAGGAGCTTATCTTCAACTTCCGAATTTGGCTTGCGTAGCGCTTCAACAGAAAAGGGTATAAGCGGGAGGGAGGGTGTCCCTGGTGGTTAGCGAAGTTCAGTGTTTCCAGATGTGGGAGTTGGAAGATTCTGGTTGGGAATTCCACTGCTGCTCCATCAAAAGCTTTCCTCCTAATTGGCATGGAGAGGGTCAACCCCCTCAAATTTGGGAGGAGGGGAAGACTCCGGATTACAACTTGGCAAGCTCCGCTATAGCCAATGTTAGGGTCGAATTCCATTTCAAGATACCAAACATGAGCACCAAATTTCTCGAGAAAGATTCGAGCCTCCGTCCAAAACCGATTGTTTTCACCAAATTCTTCATTGCAGAGAAATAGTTTTCTACCGATAAATGGATTTCTTGCAGGGGGTTGCTCCCCCATCTCGCCCAGGAGTCTTGTCAGCTTTCCCAAATTTTTGTAGGAATGTTGGAAGGAAAATGTGGCAAGTTGTTGTCTGATTTCACTTTGGGCTCGAGAGGCTTCTCTTGAAAGGTGGAGGTGTGGGCTTGTGTGAGGTGTCCCGTTGTGGAGTCCATTTGGTTGGGAAGTCTCCAGAAACTGGTCAAATCCGCGAAGCCATCTCCTGCTGACCACACGGCAGCTCAGAACGGCCTCTCTATCCAGCCAAGGGAATAGCAAGGGTGCGACCTGTTGGCAACAAATAAAAAATAATATTTCTTTTTGAAGCCCGTCGCTTTTAATTCAGTCATGTTTTATAAAGCGCCGACTATGTATTATACCTGATCGATAAGCCACTCTTGTCTCTTCCACATGACTTGACCATCCAAGCCTGGAAACACCTTGAACACATTTAGAATATCGGTGGAGTCCTCCAACAAGTCCAAAATCATTTCTGCCATCTGGAAAGAAAAAATTCAATGTGGCATTGATTTTTTTAATGCATTTTTCCGTTAGTAAAATATTTAAGGACAGCGTTCTCGAATGCCAGTTATCCAATTTATTAAAATTGGAGTTATAACCATAAACCACGGGTGGAAATTTTACGCTAGCGCCAAACTAACCTCTGGTGGAAGGGTATCAAATCGGAAGGAAGTAGGTTTGTTCGAAGCCATTTTCGTTAGTTTAGTTGAAATATGAAGCGATTGGAAATTCGTCGAAATTATTCTGAAACGAAGTCAAATTCTAAAAATAAAGTTGGCTGCGGAGGAGACAATTTACGAATCCTAATCTCACTCTACGGCCCTGAAATGACTACGATCCTAATTTTATATGGAGGAGCAGTAAGGGCCAAGTCCTCCTCATCCCTTCTATTCACCATTGCTGTCACTGTCGCACATGCCCATGGACTAATTTATACGTGGCTTAATATAACCATAAGGTGATACCCACCATGTAGATAAGCAGGAGCCTTTCTTCATTACAAATGGTTAAATGTTGGATTGGGGATGAATGGAAATGCCAACGCAAAAATTCTTGTTATAGGGAAAGGTAAAGGTAGCATTTAGTAATTATACTTAATTACAAATAGTTCTGGTACAAAGAGAAAAAGTAAATGTTAGTGGGGATGCTTAGGCAAATTTTCCAATTGTATACCCTTTCATAAGCAGACCCTAAAAATTTTTAGTATATGGGTTTCCTTCATTAAACTTTTATGATTGGAATTGAGGGCTGTCCGAAATAAAATGAAATGAGGACTTTGAAGTTTAGCCTTGTGAAGCTTTATGTTTTACCACTCCTTAGGGTTGAATGGATAGATGAGCTGCATGAAATTCTCTAACGGTGGAACCCATCATTGGGAAACAAAGCAGAGTTGCTTTGTCATCTAACTTCAACTGAAAAGTACAAAATGACGAGCAAGCAAATAAGTTGAGGTTGGGAAGCTTTGGTAATTTTTTCAATACCCTTCAGATTAAGTCAGACGTTAGATTTTTAGTAGATTGTTCCTTTGCATTAATTTTTTTGTCTGATTTGAGGTAGGCATGTCCGAAATGGAAATGCCAGTCAAGTTCGCTGCAAGTAATATAATTGGAATTGGGGGGAACACGGCTTGATCCTATTACTTTTAGTTGAAATAAAACCAATATATACGTAGTAGGGTTTATGTATTGAGTAAAACTCATTGAATATAATTGAATATTCCTCAATATCCCCCTTATTGATTACTCAATA
>JAQGAG010001161.1:0-10981 GCA_034696835.1 Lepidocyrtus lignorum
AATGTATAATTTTTAACATTTTTCAAAGAGTGGAACTGTGGTTGGTCGACTAAAACTTGAGGAATGAGGGCATAACTTCCAACGAGACTTTTTTTGGGAGAATTTACAATGCGTGTATGATTTGGTTGTGTAGGATAAAATGGCTGCTTAATTTTTTGACAAAAAATGGTCTACGCAGAAAGCGGAGTTTGCGTTAATAGTATTAAGTATTCTTTTATTGGACAAAGGAGGACAGAATTAAATGGGGGATTTCTCATCATCATCATTATATGTTTTTTGTATCATCATCTCGATCCCATTCTCTTTGTCATTTGTGAAATGATAATGATGTTGATGAGAAAAAGAGAAGATTTGAAAGGAATTTTTTGATTTATTCATGTTAACTACCTATGTCGATCATATACAAGACTGACAGAGGAAGTTTTATCTGTCAATCAGTTAGACTTTATCGTGATTCCATTTCATGATGTCAATATGATGACGGGAAATTTTTAATTAAATACGGAGAGCTTTTGCTTTTCAACTTTCATTGATTAATGAAGCTTCAAATTTAAACCTATTAAAAATACGCAACAGTACTTATGCGTTTGAAGAATGGTTTTTCATTTATTTTTTCGTCTAAATAAAAATTAATGGGAAATAGAGATGTCTTCACCCAACGGGTTTAAAGGGTTCGCATCATTAAATTGAAATTGTAAGTAATTTGTAGTCACTTGAACTCCGCAATAACGGATTGAAGTAAACAACAGCAAAATGTAAATAAAATGCAAGGCCATTTATTTTTGGAACGACCCCTCAGGGGAAATTAAGAAGGTGTAGGCAGCTAATAGTGATATGAAATCAAGAGTTAAACATTAAATTAAATTAGATTCTTTCATCCATAAAATCATCATAGAGTAATAAGATGAAGATTCCATTTAAGCGTTCAAAATAGGAATGCAAAAGTCATTTGAATAAAAAAGGAAGAATATATTTTGTTTTTGTGCACTCACTCCTCACTTGTTTAGCCAGGGACGCATAAAAAAGTCAGTCAAGAAAGAATATTTCAAGAGAATATAAATAGACATAATATTATGGATTGTTATATAGAAAGAAACAAAAAATAAAAACCGATTTTCTAGAGATTTTCCACGTACAATATTGTCGTCCTCGTTGTTTCCTACACGCACCATTAATATGACAAGCCCGATAAATTTTTTTGTTCGTTTTGGAAATTTATTGTGGGAGATCGAATGAGATGTGTAGTAGTCAAAAAGTAAAGGGAGTCGCCAGTAAATGCACATTCATAAGAAGCTGGAGGGGACTGGATATGTACGCAGATAAAAAAAAATAAGGAGGGGATAATAAATCCGGGGATAAAAATGGAGAAAGCATGTGAAGTAGAAGAATAATTTATTGCGTAGCTGCTAAACTATGTTAAGCATTTTAGTGTTGCTGTCTGTCTGTCTGTCTCTTCCCGTCTTACACAAGAAACACGTGGACCAACTTTCTCCAACTTTTGTACGCAGGTGCACAATGCCCAAATTTCTATTATTGATTTTGGGGTTTATCGGATGACTGGGAGTGGGGTCAAAGCTCAATGTCATTATTATTCTTAAATGGTACATTGCATTTTTCAACACTCATAGGTTCGTTGTTCCGAGGATTAATAATTGTGAAGTTCATCAGCAAGTAGCACCGTATTACTTCCCATTATTAATACTTCGAGGACCACACTATTTCATTAGTATTTTTTTCCACATAAAAATCAAAAGAGTAATGGGGAACGCACAATGCAGTATAACAGCAACAGCCAAATCTTTCTAAATACGTTGGGATATAAATAAGCGCAATTTGTATGCACAATCTCTTTATTACTATTTTTTTAAAATAATCATTGGACTATTGGTCCGGATGATTCGTAAAAATGGAAAAAAATCAAAAGAGAAATACCTATATATGAACTCAAATAGTACTTCATTTATCTTAAATTTGAAACATGCTTACCTATTAACATTCAAAAATGAGCATGAAGTACATAGGTAAATCTACTATATATATATATTTATATATATAATGTTAAAAAAAGTAAAGGAAGTTGAGTAATATCATTCCACGCGGGGAATAGTAATAATAGCAAAATAATGTTTTTCCTTGAACTTCTAAAATCACTATCTCAAAATGTTTTCGAGATATAATTTAGAATTGAAAAGGTGAATATTACGGAAAAGATAATTTATACCGGAAACATTTATTTATTTTTCAGATATCATGGGTCCGGAGAAGAGACTGGCATATTCTCACAAGTGGGAAGACAACATACACAAACGACGAGAGGTTCCACGTACTCCACGGGGATGGATCGGACGAGTGGACGCTTCAAATAAAGTTCGTGCAAAAAAGGGACAATGGGACTTATGAATGTCAGGTAAATACAGTTCTGATTTTTATCTTGATATAATTTGTGTTGTCATAAATAAAAACGATTTTACCCAGCATAATTCATAGGCGGTCAAGAAATAATTTGCTTCTAAAAGTCATGAAGTTTTTAAGATTCCATGAAAAATCATAAAAAGCGGACGACCCATTTAAAATAGGTTAATATAAAAATGACCAGAATAATAAAAAAGTTACTTTCCTTCCGCTTACATCTGCAGTAATTTCCACCACCTTTAAAACAAATTGCGTACTCACCATACACCGGCTGCAATGCAAATGAAGCCAGCTCTCCTTCCTCCTGTAACGACCGGAAAAGATGAATAGGTAGTTATGTAGTACAGTGGACACGATCCTAGCCTTGTATGTATCAAGACTAATTTTCCATCACATCAAAACCGGCAAAGAATAGGATCCAGCTCTAATTGAAACATATTTTTCCATTAAAGTCAACTTGGCCATGGGAATTCTCTCTTGTTGCTTTAGCGTACTCTGCCCAAATCACCTTTCCTTTTCCTCTCCCTTTCCATGCTGCACGTGAGTTGACTCAGGTTTTTCCTTACTACTGCAGTGGAGAAAGTTTTCAATCTGGAAAGTTGGAATACCTTTCCCCCAATATGTATATGGAATGCATGGGATAGCTCTAGCTGCTACACCGGAACAACCGGGACTTACATGGCTTACGTAATGCACTACTGCAGTGAAATAATTGGGGAGAGTATCCTATGTTCAGGGATAGACCACTGTATAAAGAAACATTCTTCCGGACTTTGGAAAAGGAACAACCTGTTCGTGTTCCTGGTCCTATTGTTCCATCACATATGGCTATTGTTAGGATTATCCGATCCCTTGGAATTTGGAATAGGTCCACTTATATGGATTCAGATAGCTGGCATTACAATCACGGATATTTTTATTGGATCATTACCTCACTTTTTCGTGGAGAAGAATGAAGACATTCTTCCGTATAAAATCCTCCTTTTTTTCAGGTGTATATGGCATCAGGATGAAATTGTGATACGATCTCATTTATCTCCCCCACAAAAGATTCTCTATTATGCTCTCACTATCTAGCTTTTGTTATCAAGTCCACTCCTGACTCCAGACTAGAATCGTTTTGAAGCATGGCTTACTCCGTCATTTCTAGTCCATTACCCTTTTCCCTGCAATCACAATCAGAATTTTTTTTAAAGGAGTGGACTGCCCTTTTTTGTCCTTTTTGCTGGACGGAACAACAGATTTTGGGCTCATTGAAGTCTTCATTTTGTTCCATTCTTCTTCCCGTTATTGTCGGGTAAGGACTAAGGAGAGGGAAAGTGAAAGGGGAAATGAATCGGGAGATAAATAATTCAGTTGGGGAGTAGTAGCCTGCTCAAGCATTTTTTGACGGTCAATTATGTCTTTTTTTGCTATGTTTTTTTTTTCAAAAAAAATTATTCTTACGAGACAGCATTTTTTTAACTTGAGAAAGGGGGTTTTATCTTGAAAATATCGGCTTAAAATTGGAAGTAAAAAGGGAGGAATTGATTGGCCCCAATAAATAAGCAATGTCATTAGTAAGTAGGTAGATTCTATATAGTCATGTCTGAAGCTCTCAAATAAGTTAGTTCATTCCAAATATTTGTACTTGTTTGCCTCTTGGATTGGACATAACACGTGGAGAAAGCATCAGCCATGTCAAAATATGTTTAAGTAGATTTTTTTCCTCCCTTTCATTTTTCCACTTGCACCAAAGCTGCATTTTTTAAAAATCCTTTCTCCTGACATAGGTAGGTAATTTTAAGATGAAGGTAAACTTTTATTTAAGAAACTTTTCCTCCACATCTTATGCAGCGCATCCCGTTTCAGTTTCCTGCAACTGTAATTGTGGAAGTAGATATTTTTTAATGGCAGAATTGTTCTGGGGATGTTGAGGAGCAAAGTGAAAAAAGTAGATTGGATGCATCTTAATAGAAAAAAATATATCCCAAGACCAATTCATTTGGCTGGAGGAAGTCTTTTTTTACTTTTTACTTTCCCTAAAATTCCAAACAACAATAATACAATAAAAAAGTTTTTTCTTGAGTTCTTGGCTTGTTAGCTCTTCTTCCCTTGGTTGGAGTTGGAGAAGTTTTGGACAATTATTTTAAATTATGATTTGATTACTCTGATGATGATGATAATAATACTAAAAAAATCTATATACCTAGCTATGTACCTACATGGCAAAGTTTTTGTGAGCGTGGCGTAGTTGTAAAAAAATGAAAGTTGTTTCGTAGTCTTACTCTTGTAAAGGCACCAAAGGACATTACAGCAGCAACATCACATTGAGAAGAGCACAAGACAAATATAAAAATCGAAAACTTTTTTTATAATGCTTAAGGAAAAAATGAGAAGAAACGAGAGGAAAAAAATTTAAACAAGTTAAAAGTTTCTTATTACCTAAGTCCACATTATCATATTCAAAGACACGGGGAAGGAATCAGTCTTTACTTTTCGAAGTAAATGTTTTTAAGCTGTGTATACGGTTGCTTAAAAAAGCTTTTTTAGTTAGGTAACTAAAAGTACGCCTACTTTTGAGTTCTGGTAATTTAGAGAAATTGCTTAAGAAAAAGAAGCAAACAGTTCCACGTGGAGAAATAAGTGCTGATTCGGAGAATAAATTAAAAATTTAGGTAGTTTTCAATGGACAAGCGGAAAAATTAACTTATTTTTAGCAAAAAAAATATGAAATATTTTTCAAAATTTTGGAGTCTGAACTGAAACATTCAGCATGTATAAAATACAATGCAATTCGACCGAGCCTGTTTTTATTTACAATTTCTTTTAATTTTCTCATTTCAGGTATCCACAGGCACGGGGATCGTATCCTATCTGGTCCACCTCATGGTGGCCATACCCGAAGCATTCATCCTGGGTAATGGGGAATATCACGTGGAGCAAGGGAGTACGATCAACCTGGTTTGCGTCATTGAAAAGGTAAGAAAAAAACTAGATCGAGAGAAAAGAACACTTTTTACATTGCGTTTTTTACAACTTTTCCTTCCAGGATGCCTACCGTTCCCCACCTCCTGACACGTTTTATTTATTGGAAAGCAATATTTTATTTTATTACATCATCAATGTCACAAACATAACGTTTAAAAAAGCGTTTTGTGGGAAAACACAGTCCCCTCCCACCCTTGTCTCGTGCATTATCCTTTCACCTTATATAATAGTCGTTCCGCCCATGTACCGAAAAAAATCATAGATTATGGCAATAATGCCATTGACGTTGCATTTCCAGTCTATTCTTGAAAAAAAATGTATTCATTCATTTTATGTATATTCATGTGTCTTCTCCAATTTTTTATACAGAGTCCCAAACCACCCGAGTACATATTTTGGTATCACAACGATCGAATGATAAATTACGGGAGTTCGAGAGAAGTAAAGGTCCACAATGAGCCGGGCAGTAAAACTCACTCCAGACTGACCATAAGGGATGCGCAGATTTCGGATTCCGGTAATTATACGTGCAAAACTGCACATGCTGAACCAGCTAGCACCCTTGTCTACGTGTCACAAGGTAAGCAGAAAACCACTAAAATGGGATGATTAACTTTAAGCATTGCCTACTCTAACTCAAGGCCTACCCAGTTCGGGTGATGTGGCGATACTGATAACTACAGAATTCATGTAGTTCACAAGGCAAAATCCGCTAGATGGCTGTACTCAACACAACATCTTCCGATTTAATAACGTGGGCATTTGTGTGATAGGTGCTGCCACTTTTTTTAACCATTAGCCAAGATACAACTGGGCAGGCCTTGAGTTAGAGTAGGCAATGCTTTAAGATATTTCAGAGTTTAGCCAAAAAATAAAATATGGAGCATAATATAGCAAAAAAATAGAGAAAAACAAGCGTATTTTTAACTTGAAAATACATATGGGCTTATCTTGTCCCAACTCATATGATATATTATTAGCTTCTTGGTGAAGCCTCACCCTGCAAAAATGTCTTAAGACGGGACTAACGACTCAAGAAAAGTCCCTCTTTAACTTATCCACGGATTGTCCCTACCTTCTCCATTCTTATCTTTAACTGTGTTTGTTAGACCGAGTCAAGTTCACCTTTCGAATTTCCTCCTGAAAAAAATAACTTGGTCATAGTCATCAACCGGTCTCCTTAGTCTCATTCCTTGAGAAAAATAATGCCCCATTCTTCTCCCTTCTTCCCAACTTTTATAGCCCATAATGGTAATAAAGTAGTTTCCGCATCCAGTTATATGCCACACTTGGCTTTTAGTGGGGGGAAAAGGAGAAATAAGTGAAAGGGAAAATGGGGAAAGTGCATTGCAGTTTTGGGTACTTCAGCTCTAGCTCCCTATACATCATTATTGCATGGGAACATTCCAGGAGGAAGAGAAAGTAGGCAAATGTTACCTTTATTTTGGAAAATCGTGTTCCCTCAGAAAAAAGTGGATCTCTCCCGATGAAAAATAACATGGGAGGCTAGACACATCGGCTGAGACTACATTATTTTTTTTTACTGAACTTGAAACATGGCTGGATCGCCGATGCCTTATTGGCAATATGGCTGGCCAAAGCCAACTGGCAATTTAGGGTGAAATCCTTAGTGGGAATCGGGTTGATTTTGATAAAGATCAATGTAATACCTTGTAAGTAGGATATTTATTGCTTTCTACCTATGAAAGGAGCTCATTTCATCTTAGGTATTGGGAATAGGTGTTTTTTATTAGGAGAAATAGAGCATGTGGCTATAAATAGGGTTATTTATTCCAGATTTATTTTTATTGGATGATGATGCTATTGGATTTTTTTTTCTATAAAAATAGGTGACCAGATAGCAGCTATTCAGAAGCGGAAGGCGGCAGCCGCAGCCTCATCAACTTCCGTGACAAGTTTTTCTACTCAGCGGACCTCTCCGAGTCTCCCGCTTTGTGTTTATATTGCCGTTGCATTAATTAATTTAACTCTCCTTGTGCCTTTTCTCGCCCGGTCTGAGGGGAACTGTGGAAGGTTCTTGTCTCATCAGAAGCATAATCAAAATCAACAGTATTATAGGGTGAGGGAGGCACACTGACTTGGGATCAGGGGGGAGTAAATAAATTATTTCGAATTTGTTTAGCGGAGTTCAGGATAAAAAGAATAATTTTTATTTGCGTGATTAATTAAGTCACTGAAATTGAAATTGTCACCTTTAATTCGTCTATGTATTTCGGAACTTAATGATCAAATTGTTAATGAGAATAATATCCCTCTGGGGCAAATTGATACTTTGGTAATATCACTCAACTAGGATTTTTTAATGATAATCCAATCCACTAACTTCCAATGTTAAAAAACACATTCTGGATTGATTTTCCCCTGAAAATATTTTATTTTATTTTGATACTCGTATTTGATAATCACGAAATAAAATGAGAGGCTCAAAATTTTCATACATGCAAAATAAATCAGAATTGGACTACGACACTCGCCACTTCGAACTAGAAAGGTATGTAATTTTAAAGAAAGTTAACTATAATTAACTGATAACCATATATAATAGGTATTTGGTAATTAATTACAAATTTTATCTCATTTCAGCTTCAGCATTGTAAAAGTGTTGCATACAAAGTTTGGAAGGTGCACCGATAAGAAAAAAGGATCCGGACGTGGATGAGTTTTTTTTACTCCTATGAACCAAATTGACAAGGAATCAAAGAGTCCAGCACCAAAATACGACCCAATTCCAATGACAAAAATAAATTAAATTTTAAACAATACTAGATTTAGATAAGATTGAAGTATGTAGTTTAAAAAAACACTGTAAAATAATCGAACACTAAAATATGAGCAGAGCTGTTTTCTCTCCAGTACATACGTAAAATACTTATGAATATTAGTAACATTCTACTATTTTTATTCTGTCGGAAAGAGGATCTAATGTACCTACACACTCAAATCAAATAATACCTATTAATTGTAGCTTTTAATATTTAATACACCAAATAACATTAATTTAGTTAACTATTAGGTATGTACACTAATCAGAATAGTATCTACCTTTGTAAAAAAAATGAATAGGTATATTATCTGTAATTTACAACATGATCATTTTTTTAAAGTCAATTGCAACGGCTTCCAACTCGAAGGTATCAGTTTGTCGAGTGAAAGTTGGGAGATGTATCGTTATTCATGTGGTTAACATTTCTACATTCCAATGTATTAATTACGAAAAAATAATTAAAAACTTAACCGAATAGCCATCAACGTTTCCCCTTACAATCTTTAGTCATTTCAACTTTTGCGAATTGTGCATATATGTATTTATCATTGTCTTTATGAAAAACCTGTGATACTATTTTAACAGAACAAGGAACATGTACTAAAATTAAAACTGGAGGGGAATAATAATTTAAATTATACTGTGTAAATTATAATATAATTGTAAATAAAATGTAAAAATAAAATTTAACCAAGGGAAGATTTTGTAATTTCAATATATCTGTATAAAGAAGTGAAATGCAAGTTGGTATAACTGTTAATTTAGTGCACGAGAATATATTTAGGTGTGCGTTAGCTTCCACTTCTTTCCTGTTGAAGATTTTAACATAGGTAATACATAAATTGTGGATGGAAACTTAAATGAACTAGGACTAAAATAGTACTCCAGTTCTAATCAATTATAACTAGTGCATATTATGTATCTACCCTTCTTCGAACAAATTTTTCCCATTTTTCCCCAGCTACACGATCTGTTGTAATTAATTCTTCACAAACCTTCCAACCAAAAAACTTATTAGCTTCGTACTTTACGATTTTTGTGCATAGATAATTTGAAAGTATCATGCACATTATTAACAAGTTTAGCATTTCAAGACAACCTTATGTTTACCAATATAAAACCCTTGAACTAATCCACCATCCAATAAAAAATTGTCACTTTTTGAAGTAAACAGTCCTTTTTCTCAATAGACCCACATCCCTCAAAAAAACTAGTCGTTTGCTAATAATTTTCAAATATATGAAAAAAGAACTTTTATTGAAACAAGTAAGTGAATCCATCTCGATAATCCAGTATGAATGATGATAAAAAATGATAAGGCATGCATTTAAATATAAAACGTTGCAGTTAATTTTATGTTCCAGAAAATCGCATAGAAATTATAAAATAGAATACATTTTGTATGTAGGTATACATACCTAAGTATATGCCCTATTGTATATTATGAAACTGTATAAGATAAGGAACTTATTATACTGTACATGAATAATCTAGTCTGGTCAGTCTGGTGTAAATATAAATAAGCACATGACATAATTTATTCGATCATTCCATATTTAAATATTTACTAATGTAATATGTTGTACCTATTCTGTTTAATATATATAATATAACAATAATTATAATTATCATACCTGTAAAATTTTAATAAAAAGGATACCGTACATATTGTTACAGTCAATGTGAAGTCTCAATCATATCACACTCCTTTCTTATGCATTTTACAGTTTGAGCTATTTAATTTTATTTACAGTTAAACGAATAACAAAATAAGTCTAAAGCACTTTTCACCGGAGGATGAAAGAAAGTCGTTTGCGAATTGGACAGTGCTCCGGTAAATCACCCACCCATCTTCGTATCGCTGTGATAATCACTCCCAGCGTGACAATGACTGCTCCGATGTAGCTAAATGAACGGTTGTTAAAAATTTCCTTGATCAGTTAAATTTTTCAAATGAGATGCTTTTACCGATTTAACAAGACAATTCTTCTTACCTATAAACGTTTGCGCTCTGATGAAGAAAGTTGACTTGCCAAATGAAAGCGAACAGGACATCACACGTCCGAACCAAGCTGACCACTCCAGCTTCCTCATGTTGCAGGGCTAAGGTCATGGACAACTGGCCCAAGAAGAAGAGGCCAGCAATGAGCACAGCCAAGAACCAATCCGTCTCATTGTTCTTGGTCGGGAGCTCCATCGGCCCTGTGAACAAGGTTACGATGAAGCCTTCAATAGTTCCGAAGATTCCCAGGGCGAGCATGGTCACCGAAAAGTGGACATGCTGGAGATAGCGCATGATGACTGTGGCGAATGTGTTGCAAATCATACAAAGGGCTGCCAATATATTCCCTAACTGGGTGGAAAAAATATTTAATGAACCGTTACGAATGCATATTTAGCTAATGCCCTCAACCGGAAGTCACACGCTAATTACGTTCAAGTCACTTACCACAATCGTATTGCTCATTGCTTCCGCTCCAGTGAGGATGGGGGGCTTGCAAATGACTATGACCCCGCAAAGTGTTAGCAGCGCTGTGAAAATCGGGACCACGCCACACTTTTCCTTTAGTATGAAGTGGGCAACAATGCAGACGAATATTGGGGTACTGAAAGATATCACAGTGGAGTCCGCTAGGGGAAGAGACTTCAAACTATAATATTGGAATATATCCGCTGAGCAACCGATGAGTCCCCGAACCTTCGATAAAAACCGAAAAGCTTAAATATGCATTGCTCTAACTGAATGTCAAAGGTCAAACAAGTGTAGGGTCAAAAATCGTTTATCTTACCACTAGCAATATAAGGAGTTGCCAC
>JAQGAG010001162.1:0-10980 GCA_034696835.1 Lepidocyrtus lignorum
TACATATTACAATCTCTTTCCCACCTACATAACTATAAGTGACGCATTTGTACTTTGCAAAACAACCTAACATAAGAAGATGTCCCACAGTTTCTGTATATATTTTAAATAAGAAAAACCTGTTTTTGAGTAAGGGCCCTAAAAACGTGAGCAAAAAATTCATCGATATAAAAACATTCTGTGGCAAAATTGCGAAAGCAATTATGTGTCGTAAGACGAAGAAGATATTTTAAGAAGAACACAAAAAAAATCGTACTAAATAGATACAATTGGCAGAAGAGCTAAACTTTATGGGAAAATATGTGAACTGGGTCTCTAATTTCAGCTTCAGTTATCTGTATTTACCACTATACATTCGGTTCATGATTTGAAAGTCAAGTTTTAAGATTCAGACAAAGGTTAACGATTAAAGTAAAATGAAGTCATTTTCATTTAAGCTCTCTGTCATCGTTGTCGTCACACTTATGCTGGTGGCACAGATTTATTGCGTGCCAGCGTCCAAAAAGTCCAAATCTTCCTCCAGCAGTAGTAAAAGTGTGTCATATTTTTGTAGCGTTATTTTAATGTTGAATTTTTTGGTTTAAATTATATTAAAAGCTTTACGATATAAATACTTTTATTTTTGATTCATTAATATCCAGAGTCAAACCCGATCTGTTCCATGCCGCCAGTCCGACCTGGATCCGCAGCTTGCTTCGCCTCTTTCAAAAGATTCACGTATAACAAAGGGACAAAGAAGTGTGAGGAGTATTATTACGGAGGCTGCTTTGGGACAGCAAATATTTTTGAAACTATGGAACAGTGCAGAAGGGCTTGTGTGTAATTTTAAATTGAGGTAGTAATAATTTGACGATGAAGAACTGATGGTGAATTTGGAAGTAAGAAAAATCTAATTTTTAAATCTATCTTCAAAATTATATTTCAAACAAACAAGTCAAGTTATAAGTACAATCAAATAAATTTAAACCTCTTCCGACCTTATTGCGTTTGTTGATATTTTTTTACCATGATCAGTTGTACAATTGAAAGTACTGGAAGTATTAAAACTTGAACTAAAACCAACAACCAGCCATATTCCCCAAATCATCCTTGTAATCAAGTAATCAGGATGTATTGGAAGTTTTCATTTCATTTGTGTGTATAATTGATTATGAATATTATGACTAGCAAAATGGTGTAAACACATGCAAAAATAATCTAAGAATTCACAAAACACAATTTAATTTGTTTTTGATTAAGGTTTATGTATTGTTGCACCGATTTAGTTCATCAACCCTATCCAATTAATTGGGAGTAAAAAACATTGGGAAATTTGTTTTAGTTTAGCATAAATTCAACGAAAAATAATAATTCATTGGTTGAGCGCGCTATAACTAGATCTAACGGGTGTATAATTAGAGCTATTTTGAATAGGCGAATTAGATTACTTCCAATCAATTCATTAAAGTTTACATATTGGTATATTGGCCTTCTAGTAACTCATTTTGCTTCAGAGAAAGTATTAAATATTATCCGACAAGACAGCATTATTAATTAAACACATCGGCAAACCGGTCAATTAATTCATCCGAGACCGAGACCAAGTCCTATGTTCTCCCATTGCTAATATTTGACATGGGCATATCCCCCAGCGGCACTTCGTTCGTCGTAGTAGCGACCGCGTCCGAAATAATTTTGATTCTGTTGTGGCTGTTGCTGAGGACAACAACGTCTAGTTTGAGTTTCGCCGCAGATTTTGCAAATGTGTTTCCGCAAACTTGGACCCATGGTCTTGCCATACTTATCCTCCGTATTGTGGCCGTCGTAGAACTGCTTCGTTTCCCCATTGCTCTTGCAAAAGTTACTACATAGGGGCTGCACCCAAGAGCTAACATGCTTTCCAGCCTTCTTTACTTTTTTACGTTTCACTTTCTTTTTCACTTGTTGTTTGGCATCCCCAACAGTAATTTCCCCATGTCCCTGATCAAGTTGAGGTACTGTGACATCAGGTTGTGCGACTTCTCCACCGATTTGCTCTTCATTTTCTGAGCGTTTCTTCCCCTGGCCATTTTGTTCCACGGTTGTGACAGACTGGTGCCCTTCCCTGGAAGTTTGTTCCTCTCCTGCACCAATTAGCTCATCTACAACAGCAGGTTCGTCTTGTCCGCCGTCGTTTTCTTTCTCTATCATACAAGCTTAGACAAACTCCTCCCCCTTTTGTTCCTCCGGAATACCAGTTTTAACTTCCAAGACATTTCGTTCATCTTCCCCAGCAGTTTGTCCCCCTCTGAGGCCCTCTGCATTCATTGTCCGTCTGTTCCAATGGAGTAATACGTCCTTGGAACCTGTCGGATCCTGAGGACGAAGAACTCGGGATGTATTCCTGTATTCGCGGAATGATCTCTGGATCCGCCAATGGAACTGAAACCGTCACAAAGTTAGGTGACATGTCATCTCGCTCTGGACGAATTGGAACGGTGACATTAATCGCCCCAAAAGGGAAAGGATTAGACTCAGTAATTGACTGCGGCTGTGGTGGTTGCAGCATCGGCGCGGGAACCGTCACGTTGGAGAGCCATTGAGGAACACTAATCTGACCTGGCTGAAGCGATGTAGGCTGAGCCATTACCGTCGGCTGTGCCTGAGTGAACACCTGTGGAAGTGATTGCGCTCCAACATATGGGGCCTGAAAAAGAAAAAAAAATGAATATTTTTAAATTCAGAAATGATTACAAAGTATTACCTTTGATGAGGGAAAGTAAGATTGACTGGCACTTACATAATAATTATAGCCATTGTTCAAGTTGAAATCCATTTCGACAAACGGCACCATGCAGGCACGGAAGGCAGCAAATATGGGCGTGAACCTGTTACTTGTGAAATATACTTGTATTAATTATAGTTAAAGTTCATACATACTAAATAAATTATTTCACTAGCTAAGGTTTGGGTACCGTGAGCTCATGACCGGATACCTTTTACCACAGCTCCACTTCTGCAAATTTAAAATTAATTTAACATGCGGGGATTATATTAGTTAATCTGAGTTTTAGTAGTACGAAGTAATTTGCATATTGCATTACGCTTATATTGCTTTTTAGTGGGATGAAGGAGACATTTCATTTTTTTACTTCCTCCGGTTGGAAACTACTCTTACAAGCAAATATGTATTTTTTTCTTCATAATTTTAACGAAACAAATATTTTTCATGAAAGAAGGAAAAACAAAATGTTATTCTTGCAATTTCGATGCTCTTGAAATGAACAAGAAACTCAATTCTACACCTAACGAGACCTTAGCAAACTCCATCAATTGTAGTAACAAGAGCGCTTTTATGCAGAAGGAAGAAGATGCTGAAAGTGATCTATTTGCTTTTGTCTGTCTCTTGGCAAAGAATGATTTAAAATAAAACTTTATCTCCCAAACGCAATTCATTGTTCATTTTAAATACAACAAATATATATTTAATTATTTTATTCAAGTTGTTAAAATTAATAACAAGTAATTATGTGGTCATATCGAGCGACATATCATATAGTTCATTTTATAATTAATTCACATTAAGCATATTTTGTAATTAGCAATATTTCGTCAATATTTCAATATCTCATTTAGCGGCATAACTAACTATGCATTATTATTACAACTTAGAGAGGATAAGAAGGCTATCCAAAAATATCAGATTTCATTTTTGTGTCCAAATTTCATTACGAACTCATACCATTTGATTCCCTTTCCGATTACCCAACACAACTGAAAAAAAAGTACAAAACAAGCTTCCAAAGAAAAATATCGAATCCGATCTGATGTGATTTTTAAGCTTTTATCAAAATATCCAGTAAGCTACTTAAAACTCCAAAAATTACAGAGCGAAATATATTATAACTTTTGTTGCCCAGTATTATCTAGGGAGGTACGTATGTGATATATAATCTAATCATATATATATATTAATCGTTTTTTTCTTAATATTCGCACCGTGTTTAATCATCAATTAGCAAAAATTTAGCTCAAGCTACCCTCACAAATTTCTGTACAAAAGACTGTTATCAAGTAGCCAGTAATAAAGGCAAAGTTATATTCAATCACTATCGTCTCAAAAGTTTAGAAAAAAATTATGCACTTGTCATTTATGCCAATTCAATTAATTTACAATTATAAATAGAACTACGTAAATATAAATTCATTTAAGTTATCATTAATTTAACAACAAATAAGATTACAATTGATAATTTAATTTATAATATAAGTGTAAATATAAAATAATATCTCGAGAGTGATGATGATGAGTTGGTCCTTTTCAAAGTCAACCATATCAGTTTTTTTTGATTATTTGGATGTAAATACAATATATGAAATAAATTACTATTCCGTGAAAAAAAAAGTCGCGAACGAAAAAAAAATTATACATCTCAATTAAATTAATAGCGATTAAGGACACACAAAAAATCAAATAATATATTTTTAAGTATTATTGTTTACCAAAAAAATTAATTATTACAATGTAGAGAAAAATTAACAACGAAATTTCATTAGCCCAACTTCAATCCCTGTTCGTGTTCCCTGCCAGTTTATAAGACCACCATAACTTTTTCAAAACATGTCCATTCCAACATGAAGGTCAATTATTTCTACCTTTCTACTATCTAGAACCCTAAACTTAATGTTACTTAACCTCTCGTTTAACATTTTAACACAGTTTTCTTTCCAACTCCTATTTGGTCCCAAAGAGTACCCGAGGAAATAGTTAACTACCAAAGTAACTTATAATTTAATTAGGTATTCATGTCTTATTTTAGGATCTAGCTTCTCCAGTTTTACCTACTTTCCAAGCGTAACATTTTTTTATCCGTTTTACCTTATCTTAGAAAAATGTAATGCAATATCCAGTGACAAAAAACTTTTACGTTTTTTTCTCTTGCTTATCAATAAAAAAATCTTGTAATTACATCATAAATTAACAAACAAGGACGACAACACGACTTAACTTCTCCTAAGTAAATCAACAGTTTGCGAAATTCATCTAACCATATTTACATTTAAAAATAACAATTATTATTTTATAAAACGGGAAAATATATACTATGCTGTATTTTTCTAGAAAACGACACGGGGACGAGCACGAAGTAATTTTACAGTCGAAATTATTATATTAAGTTTTTTTCTCTTCAACAAATATAAAGACTCTTTTGTTTAAACAAGATATTTTACACCAACAAAACTCAAGAAGAAAAAATACAAAAGGGTGGAAAAGTCAAAGACAAGAGAAAATATAACTACAAGTGAAACTTAAGGGTTAAATTAACGCATTAAATTACATTAAAAAGTACAGGACATAATAATCTCGAAAAATTAATTATGCAAGTAAGTTTAACAAAGTATCTTAATAACAAACCTAATTATATATTAATCAACGTCATAATATACAGTAATAAAATCCTTTCGATCAAAATATAATATCTTTTTATAACAATAGTTAACCAGCCTACAAAGATTCGTATAACAGAAATAAACTTAACAAACGAAAATCGTAAATTTTTAACTAACAATAATGTATAACTACATAAAAAACAAAACACGGAGAAATGAAGAAAACGTTTCTTTTTTCACAGCAAAAATATAAATGTTAACAATCCCTTCTCATCTTCCAACACTCAATCATGACTCCACCCTGACCTACTCCCTATCAATTGACCTTTCAAGGTGACAAGTTCCAGAAGACCGGAAGCCTATTGTTATTCTCCATGTAGAAGGCTGGCGCATAAAATTGGGAGCCTGCGGCACTCATGCTGCTATTAGTTGAAGCGGCGGACAATGGAGGACTGGAACTGAGTGAAGGCACGCTGGAGCAGAAATTCGGTGAATGACTTGGACTAAGAGATGGGAGCCCGGCGGCAACAGCAGCCATCTGGGCCTGCATTTGAGCCGCGGCGGCGGCAGCCATTGGGTTGAATGCTAATCCGGATGCGGCAGCGGCTGCCAAAAGTTCTGCGGCGGAGTCAACAGCATTTTGACCCAGACCTCCTGGGGGAAGGTATGGATGATGGTACACAGGGGAAGATCCACCTGAGCCGAGTCCGGAAGTGGAAGAGCTAGAGCTGGCTGTGCTTGAGCTGGAACTCATGCTGGAAGAACGGTGTGGAGCCATATCCTGGAAAAATGAAATCAAACAAAAACACATTATCGATAAGCCCTTCCCACGATTATCTTTAAGCTTATCAGTCTCTTCACCCTTCACATTAACTCACCTTGGGTGCATTCACCCCTTGTCCAATAATACTTGTCTGTCCATTATTGTTCCCATTGTTATTTCCACCGTTATTGCCATTCTGCTGCCCTCCGCCATTATTATTTCCTCCTTGATTCCCATTTTGCGCCAAGATCTCATCCGAGTTGTGAATAAAGTGGCAGCGATGTCCATAAGGGCACAATCCCATAGTGTGGAATGTCCTGCAGAGCTCCGTCTTGTACTTCGGGTGTCTAGGCATTTTCCTCAGCTCTGCTTGACCATGAGCGAACTGACATTTGTCCCCGTATTTGCACACGTTGAACTCTTCAAATGGCCTGAAACAATTTTTAAAAAATCAATAAATTTCAATTTATCATTTCATGTCACGATCCAAAATTCCCATTAAACACCCATTCATCTCTCAATACAAAGCAAAATGCACCCAGGAAGAATCCACATTCATAATTTCTGCATAGTCAATTTATAATAGGAAGGTAGTAAGTTGCCGCTGAGGAGAGCCAACAGGGAAGCAATATCATGTCATCATTTCATTACAATAATATTTTTTTTTCTACAAAAGGTTGACGGAAAAGAGAGAGTGCGGAAGCGATTTGCTCTAACGTTTGCTCTCGCTCTTCAAAGCGCCACTCCACCAGCAGTCATCCCGACCACTTAGATTGGAGCATTTTGAGCCTGCATTTTTGCATGCAGTCATATTTTTGCATTGTGTACCAGCTTGTGCAAACATTGCGAACAAGAGCGAACACCTCTCCCATAATAAAATTCCCTCCACATTTAGATTCTCAGCTAAATTATAACTAACGCTTGTAAAATATCACTACGCTGCTGTTCTACGCTTGTAAAGCATGCTTGTTTATTGTGTAGTCATGTCTCAAGGACACCACAACAAACAGTTTCTGACTAAAAGCTCGCTCAAACTCACATAGCTTAGGAATGATTATGGATTATATGATGGGGAAGCGGTATAAAACAACGTGGAAAAAAAATCTGTGCAAAAATATCCACATTTTTTTATACATTTTTCCAAGCAAAGCATGCCTATAAACAAATCATTTTTTCAAATGTTTTAACGATGAATAATTCAATTTCATATATTTTATTCCCCCTTTACCTGCACAACTCCGTCTTGTAGCGACTGCTTTGATTCGTGTTGCCAGCGGCTGCAGCAGCATTAACGGCCTGCTGGTTAGCGGCCTGCTGGCTAAGAGCGTTGTTGGCGGCGGCGAGTGCCTGATTTTGCTGAATCAACTTGTTGTTAATAGCGCTCCCGAGATGATTAGCGTTCATCATGGATGGTTTATTCTGATTGGGCTGGATCAGCGGAGAGCCTCCCCCGCCTACGACGCCGTGATGGGGATGGTTGTCCATTGAGAGGGGCAACATCATCGACTGTAAAAAATAGAATTAATAAAAGATAAATGAATTGAGAGGAAGAAACATTAAAGTCAATTAACTTAGTTTAAACTCTGTTTTAAACCTAATTCATTTGACAGGATGTGATGATGATGAGCTTCATGCTCCCATGCTATGATTCAGAGACCTTGGCATTGACTCTCACTCAACTCAATTGTTAAAAAGTTTATATTGCAGTCCAATGCCATGGCCAAACAAATCTCATCAAAGTCTACATGATAAATGGCTGTACTGTAGAATGGCATGGGCTATGCAACGGAGTCTGCAAGTCTGAATTGGCTTTATTGCATTTTATGAGAGATTGTCTTGCTCCTTTTTGTTCGTTTTGATGTATGACAATAATTTTTGCAACCCTACCGCATTGTTTACTGTTATTAGTTTTTTTTCTTACATTCCAAAAATAGTTGCATTTTAGAATCAGCCCATGCAATATGTCAATTTCATATTATGTTGTATTGTTGTGGGCTGGAAGTTGGGATATGGATGGTGACGGACGTGAGCAGGACTTGGGCTGCAATCGTTTGGTTAAATTAAACTGTTTCTGCGTGCCACTATAATTAATCCCATATATTGATGGAAATGGATTATGATTAGGCACTTAAATCCAATACATGAAAGGAGAAGGAACTAGGAAGCGATCATGATCAATCGGTTAGCGAGAACGGCATTCAACTATCGTTCCATTTTGCTTATCCTGTCTTGTCAAGAAGGATAGTTCCTCTCATGCTACCCATAACAATGCAGATAAATAATGATGGGTTGATGATGATGATGGTGCAGACGAGTTAGTGCAGCGTCAACAAAGCAAAAAAAGGTTAAACCAGGTGAATAGGACGGAATGCTAAATTTTTTTCTGCAAACAAAAAAACGCCAGTTTCCGACATTTTACTGAATAATAAGTTCAAGATATCTTTTTGTGCATTTATAATTTTTATAAATCATTCGTTCCATCCCATTGAACGGATGAATCAGCAAAAAAGGCTGTAAAAATATATACCTATCTCCTGTTTGTATGAAAACACAAGCTAACACTTATTTTGAACTTGAACTGGAGTAAAATATTGCAAATTGCATTTTTTGTTGAGCTATCCACAGAATACATGATTCGAAGCTAATTCATTTCTCATTCCCAATTCATTATATTTTTTTCCAATCTTTTTAAGTTTCAGTTTAGTTCAGCCTCAAACCAATAAAAACTTTTTTATAGCTTGAACCCCAGGCCCAAGCAACAACGCCAACATCCTTCCATCATCATTATCATTTATAATAAGCATGTGCTCTTCCCCTCTCCATGTATTCACGATTGCTTTTAATAAAGTGCTAAAAAAATATTCGTTTTTTGCAAGTTAGTACCATACCCCATACCAGTATAGTACCGACGGATTCTCAACTTTTCAAGGTTAAATCTCAGCCCCGTTCTCTGTTACTATTGATGTGATGATGATGTGATGTGTCTGGCCGTGTACAGCCATGAACCAAACCATCCTTAACTATTAATATCTCTAACCATTTTGCAGATCGTTCACTGTTCTTTCTTTACAAGAGGGGATAAAAAAAAATTTGCATGCATATTTTATTTCCCATCATCATCATCATCACCGCCATCATTTCATTGTCAAACAAGGAGGAAGAAGAAAGGAAAACTTGTAAAGTCAAATCTCAACCAACCCCAAAAGCAATAATTTTCTCCAGAATAATTTTTTTTGCTGAGCCATGCCATATTCCATTACCGTGTCGTGTCATCGATCACAATCCTTTCAGAGAATGCTGACTTTAGCTGATTAAAGTACATGACACATGCCACCTTTCAACAAAACTATTTGACTTGTGAGTGGCCCACGGTCCAAGCTGAAAAATACGTTTTTAGCACTTCTCCCTAATTTCAAGTAATGCCTTGTTATCTCCGTAATTAGCCTTAGCCATGATCCTTTACAATAAATATTGTCAGTCATTTCCCTTCCCACTTGTAAACATAACGATATCCCTCTGTTGTTCCAATCAACACGTTTCCATACAGCCATTCCATTAATAATAGTCCATAACACTTTTCTGCTTATCATGATCGGTAAATATATATATATGACGCTGGAGATTTGTGCTTGTGGTTTTTTCCCTTGTAATTATATTTACCACAATTATTGACTCTACCGGAATATAACACTTGGTAACATCATAATCATGTCACAACATAATCCATTTTTCATTTTATTTCATCATTTTTATATAGCCTCTTCACAAACAACTTCAATACAGGCCATTGCTCTGATCTGTCTATGATGATATGATTGAGGATCAACTTAACCAGAGTGTAAATCAAGTCAAGTGCAATGCAATCTCACACTCGCGGTATTATTGACTGGAAAATAACTAGCGCTTCCTCTCATGCGGTTTTTACCCTGGATCATGCTCATCGTCATCAACACCATTTCAATTGAATTTCGCAATTTGAATTTAGCTAATTAACTTGAGTAGGAAGAGCAACATTTTAGTTATAGGTTGACTGTGCTTGGGATATAGGTATATGAATGAGAGATGGAAAATGTGTGAATGATCCCATACAAAAAAACTATTCCATTTCATTTGACTAATAATTTTTCCACATTTGCCGTTCCGTAATCTCTTTGTCCTCCTAAACAAGTCTAAAGTCTAATCTGTCTTTATTTTATGGTCTGGTCTCTTCCTAGAAACTTGCGATATCTTAATGACTCCTTCCTATTCCCATATAATTCCCTCCAAATTTCCTTTGCTTCCAAACAATACGATGCGATGAGCACATCCTATTTCACGGAAAATGTGTTTGAGGGGACGGTACGGGAACAGAACAAAAAAACTAACCCAAAAGATATCTGACTCAACTCATCATCAACAACAACGCAATATCCACGCAATGGATGTTTGCAGAAGGAGATTTTTTTCCATTTTCTTTCTTTACGAGCATCTTGTCACATTTTTGTCACAAGCATAAAATTTCGCAAGTTAGGGCCAACCCATTCTTGTTCGCTTGACGAGGGGAATAAAAGATGAATATGTCAAATACAATGAAAATGTGTGGAGGATTTTCGCTTGATTTTGCAAAAAAAAACATGAGCAAGAACCAAAACCAAGTCATTTCATATTCGCATCCCTCGTCGATTCTCCCATCTGCAGTCAGATGTTGACTAGCTTGGAAAATGAAGAACACTCCATTTCTTATTTAGTCACTCGTCGCGGTGCTGATAAGCTTTTTTTAAGCATGGGATGAACAACTCAAATAAGACATATTATGCCATGCATGAGGGAAAAAAACTATTTATTTTCATACCAGTACCAGCATATTATGAATAGCCCTTTCTTCTTCT
>JAQGAG010001163.1:0-10980 GCA_034696835.1 Lepidocyrtus lignorum
TTGTCATTGTTATCTCCGCAGCTCCCTGCAAAGAACACAATAATTGTCTCAATGCTCAGGTGAAAATGGCGCAAATTGTGTTCGGGTAGTTGCAGAATCTGTGTTTTGTACAAAAAAGAAAAATTTCTTCTCCACTAAAATACATAATCACATCACGACATCTGAGCAAGCATATATAAGATGTCTAACCCAGATCTTACCTACTAGCGTCAGCTTAAAAGCCATTTCAGTCAACCTTCTTTGTTTATCCACCAGTTTCAGGTAATTATATACATCTTTTCTTAACAGCAAAGGTGAATATAAAATTACTGAGCGTTCACATGTGTCTAATGTTATGTTGCAGTGAGTGAGTTCTTCCTAATGTATCGCAAGTCACCACTAATCAGTCAAGGTTCAGTCAATGTCTCAGAAACAAATAAATGTAAGTACCAAACTACCATAACTAAGCTTAAAAAAATAAAATAGCAAAAGTTAGTTTTACTAGTTAGTCATCTGTGTTAA
Source organism: Lepidocyrtus lignorum (assembly GCA_034696835.1). Taxonomy (NCBI): domain Eukaryota; kingdom Metazoa; phylum Arthropoda; class Collembola; order Entomobryomorpha; family Entomobryidae; genus Lepidocyrtus; species Lepidocyrtus lignorum. The sequence continues at coordinate 502 of JAQGAG010001163.1, forward strand.
TTTTTTCTGCTACTCACCAAAATCCCAAATAAAATTCTCCTTTTTGCTTAGCTTGCTAGAAGAGCATTGAAAAATGAGTATAGTTGTAATAATGTACCGGTGAGAAAGTAAATATGATCTTGGTCTGTGACTCCTTTTTATCTCCTTCACTTATTCAGTTTTTTTCTTTTCTTCATCCAGCCACAAGGGAGGAAAAAACTCTCTTATCCATCCTATAAAATGTTTCCTCATCTGCTCTCATCAAGTGGTTAGTTATATCCTCTCTGCAGCCATCTCCATTTTTAGACCGACAAAGGGATCAATTATCAAAAATAATATAACCTTGAACAGTGACTTTGAATACAACAACTCATTCAGTCAAATTATTACAGACGACTAAAGCCTCAAAATCGGGCAATTATTTTTTATACTTTTGTAACTCATTAGAGAAAATGTTTTCCAGCATGGCTAATAAATGGACTGAAAGAAGCATCAAGGCATTCCTCACACCAATTTCAATAAGCAGAACCAGACACTTGTCTCTATTCCACTGAATATCTCGTTACCAACGTTATTTGCTCCTGAGAACCAAGCCAGCAGTTCAAAAATACAATTGCCTTCTAAAAAGTAAGCCAACATAATGATTATATGAATGATGTAAGAAAATATTGTTTGCTATACATGACAAAACTTTGAACAAAAAAGCCGGCAGATCCATCCTCTTATTTTTCTATCCAAGAGGACTTACATTTAATTCTTATATTTTAATCCGACCCAAAAACCAAATCACATAAAATACACTATTTTTACCTACATCTCATAGTTTAAAGGCTGTATTTTTATTTTTACAAGTTTTGTCGTGTAACCGTTGAGAATGTTTAAAGGTAATTAAACATTTTTTGCACACATCAGCCTTTTTGGAAGAATGACGTAAAAAATCTTTTAGCAAAAAATACACATATTTTTCTTTTAATGTGGTAACAGCAAGTTAAAATTGTGTGTTTTTTCAACTGACGATAATCGAAGTGTAAACATAATTTTGTGTATTAAATGAAAAGCGAGCAGAGCCCTTATTTCGTACGAGCACTTTTCAACTGTATTCCCTGGTTTCAATTCCGTCATTGATCTTTTAGCGCAATCGATCATGAACAGATTAATTGACATAAAAGGATTCAAAATTTCAAAGGCTTCAAACTGTCTAGGATGCACAGGAAAGTCTAAACAAGTAATATTTACGTTTCGAAATTTCAACCATTCCGCAAAATAGTATTTTAAATTTACCATTAATGTATTACCATAAAAGGTTTTTATGGTATTTTTGGTCCTGTAAGTACTATTATGCGCATCCATTCCAAGCGCTAGACAACGCAAAAAACTATAGTCATCACCACACTAAACTGATTTGTACTATTTTTTACTTTTTCGTATTACACTGAGGAATGTCCTGTGCAAATCCATTTTGTGATTGTCATTTACAACTAAACATTTATATATAATTGTGGAAGTATTTGTTTGCTTGAGTATATCTATTTTTTTTAATAAAAATGTCTTTTTTAAAAATGAATTATAAACTTTGCGAACATCTCGTTTTTTATAATACATGCAGGATTTATGATTTTACGCTCGTTTCCATCAATACTTATCCTAAGGCTTAATTGAGGTTTAAAAATACTATACTGAAATAGTATTTTGCGTGCAAATCCTTTTAAATCTGCATAATTACGATAGAACACAGTAATGACAATAATAATATTGTCACATGAGAATGCGAATGTAGCATATCCTCTTGTTTCTACTTTTGAGAACGTTTCTTTTTTATATATTATATCACTTATAAAGTAATTTTCAATTAAATTTTTTACTAATGTGTTTGAACTATGAATTACATCATTTGACACAAGCACAATGCTTTCTTCTGTGTTTTTAAAGATATATAAAATACATTCAGAAATTGTAATAAAATCATAATGACAATACATACATTTTCTTCTTATTAAAGATGTATATAATCCATCTTGATTCGCATTTGCTTGCTATGGCTGGATGAGCTTGTGCTGGCTTGTGGCTGGCTGGAGGATTACATTATGTTGGGATTTGTTAACTTTTGTATTCTGTCCAAAGAATTTCATTTCGGGTTAACATTTAACATAATGTAATAATCTTCTGGTTGCTTGTGTGAATGAATGAATTGTCGAAGGAAGATTATCTTTTTGGAGTCTAGCTCCTGGGTTTTCTTGTTTTTATTTGAGTTTAGTAAATTTGTTGCTTCCTTAGATTCTTAAATTTAAACAGTCCTAAATTTGTTTTATATTATATTTTCTTTTTGTAAGTTATTTCTATTATTTTAGTGCTAGTAAAGATAAAGGAGAAGTGCTCAGAATGAAAGCCGAAAGAGAACTAACTTAATTTCTATTTGAATTGGTGTGGGCTTGTTTCATTTTGCTCCTCTCCTGTTAATGATGATGATGATGAGCTTATCAAAGGACGATAACCCTACGAGGGTTCGCCATACTCTTATCATCCGCGGTGTTCTAGAAAACGATTGTTCCCACAATCGCAAATGTCGCGGTGGAGAAATGACTGGATGTAGGAAGATGAGTAATGTGAAACAAATGGAGCATCCCTGTTGAGAGGTTGAAAAAGTGAGGAACAGCAACAAAGGAAAAAAAAACATATTCGTTTGGTTGAGGGCTGAGCTGTTGGTGGATGTGAGAGCGTAACCCAAGGCCAAAAGGTAGCCACAAAGGGAATGAAACTTGTTCAGGTTGATGATGATGATGATGACGATGAGCAACAAAAGGTGTTGGTTTGGTGTTGTGGAGTTGAGTACGTTTAGCTCAAACGGAGCATCTTTTAATCCTGTGTGTAGATGGCTAGACCGGTACCTTAAAATAAGTTGTGCTGGTCGGTTGGTTTGAGGATGATGATGATGATCAGAAAAAGTGTAATGGCTGAATGTGCATAAATGCAACTGTATGTAGGCCATATATTATGTAGATCACCTTGGAGTATCAGACCATATAAAACAGGCACAGAGATATGATGATGCCATGATGGTGTGATTTTTTGTATAAAGGACAGCTCTTTTTGAAACATATCCATTTCCAAGTCCATTGAGGTAATATGAGACGGATCATTCGAAGGTGATGAGTTACTCCTTAAGCCCGCGGGTCCTTTATCAAGACAAGGTTTGTCCTTTGAGCGCGCGGGTTAATTTCCTGGCAGTTTTTAATGCTTTTCAAATTCCGACCTGGGTCTTATTTTGTACAGCTCTAGTTTTTTTAACTTTTTGTAGTAATTTATTGCATGCCTTTGCAATTCCACGCTGATTAATATTGTCAGGCCAACTTCCACTGCAATATTGCATTGAAGTTTTCAAAGTGTCCTCAAGGAGTTTGACATTTTTCTCCAGAAATTTCCCTCTTTTGGCCGCAGCTGCACAAGTGAACTGTAGTTCTTCAGTAGCTTAAACAATTTCTAACATTGTCGAATATTCAATCTCAACTACTTCTGGTTTGACATCATTATCAGAAGACATTATTATATTTATATTGGGAAAATCTAATATGATGATACTAATACAGAGGCTATGGTGAGAGAGAGTAAGAGCTGTTGATGAAAATGTAAGCTTCCTTTGAACACCTTACTGCACATTAATATTCACGCAGGGTCTTCGATTTTCTTGAATGATTTTTGCAACATTGTATGAGGATAGCTATGCAGGTATGAGAAAAAGAGTAGGTTTAAGTTTGTTGTATATGCAGGAACTTGAAATCCTATGAAGGAAAATATTTTTCATTCCATATTATTGTTTAAGTAAATAAATAGTGGCTTAATAAAAAATGCTTGAGATGAGGTCATGGCAAGCAAAAAAATGCATTGCGTAACATTTTGTCAGAGTTTTTATTTTACAAGTATTTTACAAGTTAATTGATTGATTCACATTGTTTTTTAAAATAGTACGAGTTAACTGCCCTTTTAATTTCAATAAAGCATTGCAGTTGTTGATTGGGTGACCCGGGGAATATTGGAACTTTGGTTTTGTATATAGTCGTAGTCAGTTCGTACACTGCATCGGGTAAGATCCGTATCATTGTGAACAGCTTATTATAAGAAGACCAGTTTTTAGTATGTTCTTTTAGAGAAAGAAAAAGTCGCTTAATATAAAAAAACGACTTGGATTTCTAACTCTTAATGTTTGTGGATTTTTTCTCCAGCCACAAGCTCAATAAAGGAATTGAATGGAATGGAATTAACTCTTCCTTGGCCTGGCTGGAGGGAGATGCCATCCTAAAAGGAAAATATCATTTTAGAATTTTTGACACAGTCGTTTCATTTTTGCCATACATGCGTAATAGGCCAAACTCATCAGTACTTGTATACAAGTAGACAGGCTGTGCCTGCCTTTTTAATTAATTTTATATTCACTCAAACTTACTAATTATTGAATATATATGGAATAGGCGACTCAGAACAAATCTCACAGGTGTCCCACGTCAATAACTGCAGATTTTCTATATTCTAAATTTCACCAATTTCATCAAGTCGAAAAATGTGATGTCGTTTTAGTAATTCTATCAACAAATCCAAAAAAAATCTTCAGAGATTAGCCGCTGTCCGTCAACAATTAGGTTTAGCATATGTTGATGAGCACGGATGTACTGCGACTCCAAGTCAGTAAGAAATAGAGTTGTTGCATAAGTTCCGAGTTATTGGTAAATTTTTTGAAGTTGTTGTAAAAAAAACGGCACAACTATCACAATTCCTTTATCAATGGAACTTCTGCTTTTCGGTCAGCAAGAAGTGTTAATAAACTTTTTGATAACCTGATGATTAAATGCTATGTATGCAATAATTTCAACTTGGCAAGCAACTTTTCACAGTGATGTTAGTTTTTTGAATGCAAATCTAGTTCTGAAGTAAAATGGCAAATCATAGCGCCATGTACATGTGAGTTTAGCGTGATGAGAAAATGGCAACAGTAGGAGAAAACTGGGAACTAGGGAAGATACCTAAACATCCGGGGCGCATGAATTACGTGATCATTATTCATTCTTTCGTAATCTATTCGTCTTACGTAATCATATTCATTATCTTAGCAACCCATTATTCAACTATATTCGATTTCAAGATTTAGTCAAACAAAAAGATTTATGAACATAGCATATCACAAGAACATTGTGTTTGTAAAAAAATATTGGTTAATTGAACAGAATAAGTCATTTATTTTCACCTTGGAAGATAGTGAGAGAGTGACAGTCAGACAAAACGTAAAGAACTTAAATAACGATGAACAAAAGCACAGCAATTTATTTATTTGATGATTAACCAGGGCCTACGAATAAATAAAAGGATAAACATAACCCAAAGTGAGACTAGAACACTTTACCTAACTAGAACTAAACACCTAATCTACCTAACTATAAACGCGTACATTATTAAAGATTTTTTATTTATTTATTCTTTATGCGCGATAGAGAGAATTAATAATTTATCTTTCTACGCGATACGTATTTGTGCATGTAATAGAAGGATCACAAGTATTATAATATTTCGGTTTCCCTGTCAAGCAACTGGAGAGATAGGCACGAATTTAAGTAACTAAAAAATATCTTCAACAAGCTACAACGAGGAAATTGAAACAGATAGTATTATTATAGTATTTCGGTATTGTATTAGTATTACTATAATTCACAATATTATGCCACAAAGCATTTAAATGGAATTTATAACAGGATAGAGACGTTCAATATCATTTATAGAATATTCCTGTTTTGAAGATTTATCTTTATGAGAGCGGGCGGAATGAAGATGCCTTGAGCGTAAGCAGTTTCATCAACAGTAACACAGCGAGTGCGACGACTAGTCCACCGATATTTAAAGTAAGTGCATAAACAAACCAAAGCGCATGAAATGAGCATCAAGTCCAATAAAACCAATGCAAGCAAAAAAATAGTGAAATGATGATGATGAGCTAATGGATGCGGAGCTACCCAAGTAGCAAGAGTCATCGGATCATCAGTGGTATTGGTAGCTCCCACACAAGTTAGAAACATATGGGCCAAAATCGGTCTATGTTGTAATCTTTGTAAGGAAATCCATATGATGAGTACGGAAAGTATTTTATTCCATATCAGAAAAAAAGGTCCCAAAATATGGCTATGGGCATATAATTTTGCAATGAAATCCAATGCATGGGAAGATAGAGTGTATAAATTGGGAGCTTCGGCATCAAAAGAGGCCAAATGAGGAATGGACAAATTATAAGAAGGAAGAGAAAGGGTTTTATCGATGGAAGTTGGAATATGAGTAACATCGTCCGCTATGGCGGTCCAATGATCAGGAACTAAATGTGGAACAGCGGGAGTAGGAATTCGATTCAAAACACATGGTAGTCTATAAGATATACCGATCGTACCATTACCAATTAATTGACATGAGCAAGGTAACCTTGTTAATAAAACACCGTAATTTGAGGAAGATTCGTATGACAATGACGAATTTTCACACGAGATTGTAATATTAGAATGTCCAATTACAGCAAAATGCTGATCAGATCCCAAACTATGGATAAACGCAGTCGGCGTTTTCTGAGGAATGCACGTAAGAGGGCAATTTTGCTTGTGCAAGGATCCACGTTGTAAAATAGATCGAAGACAAGAATCAATATCTAACGGAATGGAATCCAGTAAATTGAGATAACAATAGTTTTTACTTGGAGCGCATGGTGACAAAGCAGTGGAAGAATATGATGAGTCAGAATGGATAACAAGATTATAAGGTAGCAGCACTTTACAAATGTATGTATGGTTTGTGAATGGCAATGGCGTAAGCCGAACTGGCCGTAAGGCGGTCGAGCCTTTCTGGCGAGTTGGGAAAGAAATTATAAATTGTATTTGTGGCTTAAGTCTGAAATCTGCTAAGAAGCAATCTAATACTGGTAATTTAAGAAAAACATTATAAGGAACGGAGACGACTTCCATGTCGTATACGAGTAAAGCTCGGTTTATTTTTCCTTTTAAACGGATTATTTCAGAAGAGAAAAGTTTTGGTGGAAGTTGAAGAGAGCGACAATAAGAAAGGAGATCATTAAGATCTGTCAATTCATAAGAAATTATAGCAAATAGCTTCATACTCCATACTTTAAAATTGGCTAAAAAGAGTTCTCCTAGGTTTGAATGAGACAATTCATTAATTTTACTTTTTTCCTGCAAAGTCTTTAAGCTTGCCCAAAGTTATTCAAAAAACCTATACAGACATTGTGAAAACAACATGTATACTACACTCTAATGAAAAGAATAATATTTTTACATTTTTCCATGCTTGATGGAGGCAAGATATTTTCCAAATGTATGGTAAACCTATACCACAACACGGTTCTATCAATTAGTTAAAGAGCTTTCTATAAAATCTAAAGCTAGTCGTCTCCAATCTGGACTCGCATACGTATTATGCTTGAGATAAGCAATTGCAATGTCAAAAAAATACCTTCGAATAGCCTCACGAGTACTCACATTGCTTAAATCTCTATTCAACACTTTTGCAAACAAATCACATTTCCATTTTTAAAAATGTTGGGAAAACAAATGACGGATTTCACTTTTAGGAGCATGTCTAGGAAAACGTTTTTTCCTAAGCAATTCACATGGTCTGTTGCGGTTCAAATTGTAAACAATATTTCGACAGAACACTAAACATTTTTCATCTAGAATGTAAAGTAAAATGTTATCACACTTTGTTAATACACAAACTGGTTCACTCACTAGTTTCATTGTTACTTGTTTGTTCATTCCATTTTTGGAAATGTAAAAAACAGTCTTCTAAGAGAAACTTTATGTTGTCTTTTTGTTTGTCTTACGCCTTTTTCTGTATTTGTTGCATAATTTGACGTCTTAAATAGGGTAATTCACTTTTTACACTAACACTTTATCCTTTAAAAAGACATTCTCCATTTTCTAGAGTAATCAACTTTCTAATTTTTATTTATAGAGTGTCATCATTGCCTACTGTATAAACAGTGGTGTCAATAACAGTATCTCCTTTTTTTCGTTGTCCAGCTAAACAAGCACAAATGGAGTTTGTCAGACAAGCACATGTAGTCAAAACTTCATGGATGTCATCATCATCATCCATTTTAGACAAAAAAAAGAAAAGACAACAAAGTATAAAGATGTAGTTTTTGCTTTCCTCAAGTAAATCTATCTTGTACGTTTCTGTCTGAGGGTTTAAGCATATTCAATCAGCACATGTTTTTTTAAGTGGGTAAATTCAATCAGAGAAAGTCTTCTATCCATTTTTCAAACAGCATTCATCTAAGCTACAACGGTTTTTTGTTTAGGACGACTTAATAGGAAGCAGATTGTTCCTAAAAATTATAGAACATGTAATTTTTTATCATATCTTTTATATGAGAAAATACACTGTATGGCTTTTAACTTGCTATTCAACAGACGCAACTTATGTATAGAAAATTGAGCTGGCTTCTTTTGTTGTACATTTTTCTTTCCACATAAACTACATCTTTGAATTTCTTGCTTAGTAAATATATCACGGAACAGTGCCTTTATCGATTCTAGTATTTGTTTCAACCTGTTCCCCCTCGTCATATGCATGTTGTATTACAGAATTGTACTTTTCAGGAACCTGCCGAAAATAAAACATGAAAGAATTAAAAAACAGAAAGGCTGATAATGATAAAATAGAAAAGAAAGAACAAAGAAAACCAAAAAGGTCAAACCAAGGTCTTTAGTGCTGGTCTAGACAAAATGCAGTTTTTAGCTTTTTTTAAATTTTTTAGTTCTAAACCTTGTCGTTTTATTATTAATCTCAACTCTGCATTCTCTTTTTGTAAAAAATCCACACTCCAAACAACTTGGATTTTAGTTCAAATTTGGCCATTTTTTAGCAAAACATGATGCATGCAAAAGCAAATGATTGACTGAAACCATTACATATTATTTTAGTTTTAGGAAACCAAAATATTATTCATAGTATTTATATCATATTTTTACACTAATAAAGTATTTTCCACAGGCTAACGACCCTACAAAATTTAATTAGCTATATTTTGATGGCATAAAACATCCAGAATAAAAATAATGAAGAAGGTGAGAGAAAAACAAAACTATAAATTGTACAATAGAAAACAACAAAACAATTTTTTCTGATAATGTTTACTGTCTAGGGAAACCTAAATAATATAAAACATACCTACGTTTATCCTAAAATTGTTACTGATTTATGCATGACAGTTATAGTAATTTTTACACAAAATTTAAGAAAAAATTAATTTTTTTCTGCTCTTCCCTCACTAATTATTTACGCTGGAATACAAACCTATTGTCTGTCTAAAAACTAGTTTTAACTATTACATATCTACACAACAGTTTTGTTTTCGTTGCTTACCCATTTAACCGTAGTCGTAGACAGTAGGAGTGGGAGAATAAAAAATTACATATCTTTATGATATTTTTCAACTTTATCATTAACAATTACGAGTTTTTCTGTATTTACCAGCATACAGTTTTGCTCTTTCCTCCTTTCTTATTTACAAGCATGTAGTTTTTTTCTCCTTCCTCTCTTTTCTCTCATTTACACATGCAATTTTTCTTGTTTTAGCAAACAAGTATTGTGTCCTTTGAAAAAAAGGAGTTTTTTTTTGTTGAAGGAGGAAAATGAAATTTTATTTGCTTTTTCTGTGCAGCAAAGGACAATATATCTTGTTTTTGTACTTACATACATGTACCAAAAATTAACATTAGTATGGTGCAGGAAATACTTTGTCTAGTATGAGAGACTTCTCTGTACTTACACGCATGCATTTTGCTCCTTCCACTTATTTGTTCTCCTCCTTTTGTTTCGCTCCGCTTATCGTGTTTTCTCAGGCTTCGATGTGTGTGTGGCATGGTAATTACCTGGACTGTTGCGTCATCGGTTAAGACAGGTGTAGAGGTTAAACAAAGGTTGAAAATCTCCCATTAATTAACCTGGTGTCTTCTAAAATCCTATCTATATAACTACTCAGACCACACTAAATATGTAGATAAAACGATAATTCTATTTTTAAAAATATGTAAGTAAATTTATAGTTTTTAATGCCGTATTCAAAGATGCTGCTTTATCTGGTTTGTATTTTGAGCTTTTTTTAGATTTGCTTATGCAAAAAGCGGGGGTTGTTCCTTGTTTTGCAAAGAGATTGAAGATATAAAACGTAATGGCACTTTTAGGGTTGGGTAGGGATGTGAGAAGTATCTACTACTAACATCTTATCTACATCTTTCCTTAAGACAATGTAGTTCCCAAAGGTATTGACCAGAATTACATGCCAGATTGTTAGTTAACTAAAACTCAATTTTATTCTGTGTTTTAGTAGATTAAAATACCCTATGATTTTTTATTTTATTGACTCTTAAACCAAAGTGTGTTGCTTCATTTATGCCAAACATTAAAATCAGAATAAAAGGTTTAACAAGTTTGCCCAAAATAAATATTTTGCATAAC
>JAQGAG010001164.1:0-10971 GCA_034696835.1 Lepidocyrtus lignorum
TGTGTTGTTAAGGGATCTGAGGTTTTCAATTTGTCTTCTTCCAATATTGGATTGAAGCTGATAAGAAGCTACTGGAAGATAAATGGACATATCTCTTTTTTTTTTCAGGACTAAACAATAAAAATGGGCGATGAAGAAGCCGACGATGGTGGTCAGGTTAGAGTGACTACTCCCACAATGGAGGGGAAGGAACCAATACTGACGATGAGTCATGAAGTTATATTTCCAAATTCGCCCGAAGTGATTCCCGGTCTTGAAATCCCACTCCATGCCTCAAATCCACATCCCCCTGTGACAATTTTTCAGTTAACTTGGAGTCAAAGGGTACTCGCAGGAAGTGGCCATGTACTCAACGACTTGTGCGCTTCACTATGGTTCACTTATTTTTTGCTGTATATGACGAAAGTTGTCAAGTTCAGTGATGGATATTCCGCAGGACTTTTACTTTGGGGACAAGTGAGATAACCTTTTAATATTTTTATGTAGAATTATTTTTAAGGGAACATTTTTTGATCTGACGAAATGAAACTGTTTTCTTTCAGCTAATAGATGGATTCGCAACTCCAATTGTGGGCTATGCGACTGACCACGTTGAAAGTATGTGGCCTTGCAAAAAGTCATACGGAAGGTGCAAATCATGGCATCTTCTTGGTGAGCGAATCTTGTTAAATGCCTTGTTTGTGAACTAGTGTATACCTATTCTACAACTGCCTGATTTATAATTTGAAAATTTCATTTGTTCTTTCCTAATCCACAGGCATGGTTTTAACCATGCTCACCTTTCCCTTTATATTCTCGCCATGTGTCGGATACAGTTATCATACTTCCGAATGGGCAGAAGTTCCGGATTGGAAGAAAGCCGTGTATTATGCTCCATTCATTGGCATATTCCAAGTTGGTTGGGCGTGTATACAAATCTCACATCTTGCTCTTATTCCAAAGCTCACTCCAGATGACTTAATCAGAACTGAGATTTTGGCAATCAGGTAACAATTGTTTTTACGATAATGGACTATAACGGGAATGAATATCGTAAAGAATCTGCTAAAATAAAAAATACCCAAAACTATGCTAATTTTCTACAGGTATGCTTTCACAGTGGCGGCCAATATATCAGTATTCCTTATGACCTGGCTCTTTTTGGCAGATTTAGGGAGTCCAAAAGACCACATGCACCAGTCATGCTCAGTGGATGCCGGTGACTCTCGTAGTTTTAGTGTAATTATTTTAAACCACCAACTTAACTACTATATACATTTCATGTAATGCCCATGGGTTATATGAAGTGACCGGCTCTTTTTTCTGTTTAGTTTCTCGCTTTTCTGTCAATTGGATTCGGTGGACTGTTTTCTATACTGTTCCATGTTTTTGTCGTTGAAAATTCAGATCAGGTTGTAAAACGAAGCGCCACCATGATTGAAAAAATGCAAGAGACTACTGATACTATGGAACACCCCAATAGAAATCCTAACAACGTCTCAAACAATAACCCTGAAGGCGAGAGAAGCACCACTCCTGCAATAGAGGATCGAAGCAGAACTCCTACTAATCTCCAGGAACGGAAGGGGATCGAGGGAGCCTCCTTGCTCGAAACTGGCAATGAAGACCAAATCCACAGAGGGGAAACAAGTAAATCTGACAGAAGAAGGGTATCAACAAATAGTCTCCAGCTTGTGAAAGCTTACTCCACTAAATCCTTGAACAATGCCAAGGAAATCATGGGCGTTAGAGACTGGATGCGTTTGCCTCAGTTTTATATGGTAATTTTGGAAAACCTGGTTCTTTGCCAGGAAATAAATGAGTGATTGATAAGTTATTGACCAAGATTTTTATTTGTTAAATTGTCTTCTACTTAGGTCGCTTGTGTATATTTAAGTACAAGATTGGCCGTTAATTTGTCTCAAGCATATATACCATTCTACGTGGAGGTAAGCTTAGCCATGGACTGTAAATTCGTAGCAATTGTTCCATTGACAATGTTCTGCTCTGGATTTGGAGTCTCCCTTGTGATAAAAATGATAAATAAGTACCTTGGAAGACAAATGGCGTATGGGGTAGGCACCGCCCTCATTACAATAGGAGCGTTTCTCATTTTGACGTTAAGTTGGTCTCCTTCCGTACGGGGCTGGGCAATTTATGTGGTAGCCGTCCTCTTAGGTAAATCAGTCGTTATTAAGTTGAAGTAGATATAAAATAAAAAAGTAATAATTGTCTGATTGTCATTGTCCTGTTTTACTTTTCAGGAGGAGGCGCATCTGCCATACTTGTAACTAGTCTTGCTGTCACGGCCGACTTAATTGGCAATAATGTGGAAAGTGGGGCCTTTGTTTATGGCGCTATGAGTTTCTGTGATAAGCTCTCCTGTGGTTTCGCAGTTGTACTTATAAATAGTTTAATACCTTGCGGGTGAGATCATTGTACTTTTTAAACTTATGTCATCAACCATCAAACTATGATTAGTAACTGCATTCATATTTACATAACCCTTTTTAGGAGTGAGAGAACAGATTGCGGTAACGTCAACGCCAAGTTTTACGCCGACGCTTTGGGATACTCGAGCGGAGGTATGCTCGTTAAAGTTGAAAACTTTTGTGCTTAAATAATTTGATCGTTGTAAGGAAACTAATGCTGATTTTTTATCATTGTTTTTACATAGGGTCGTCGTTAGCTGGATTAACATTTATGATACTCCTAACTTTCTTAATCATCAAGAAGTCAAGCAAACCACCCACTCCAAGTACATCTGCAACTCCGGCAGTTGAAGCGGCAAGCTAAGTCTTTCATGTCGCATGTCGTACAAATAATATTACATTGATGTCACATTCCACAGATCTTATACGGATATACTTAGACTAATAAAGCAAAATTCAAGTAGTATATACGTAGTATTGTTTTCGTTAACTTATTTTGTAAGAAATTGAAATGTTTAAAGACTTTTGCTAAAATTTTCTAATCGAAAGAAGCAATTAATTTTTGTATTAAGATTACAGATTCAGTAAAAAATCAACTGTCATTCATCATGTGCTTCATTTATTCATTTTTAATGCTGATAGAAATGATTTGCCATTCATTCACGCTAAAATTTGTTTATTGCACATTGACATTACTTTTCAGCATACCTACTAGTAAAATATCCAAAAATTGGACCACTTACAATTATACACACCAATATGGGGATAATGGGGAACCGCCTCGATTTTTTACGACAAACTGTCCGTGGAGTTCTGTCATTTTAGTTTTTTCAATTTCCAGTTTCCAGGAATTTTGAATTTTTCTTAATTGCTCTTGGAAACATGTGTTAACCAAATGGTCATTTAATTAAAATTATGCACTTTATGAGATCTTTCATGTTTCAGAATGCAGCCAAACTAAATTTTACCTCATGATTCGATGTCAACCTTTACGAGAAAATTTACAAATGGTCATATTCTACCACCTGGACTGAAGAGCGCTGGAGCTGCATAACAGCCTTACGACCAATTTGCAAGATAAAGAAAAACAAAGTCAAAGGTTAATTTTATCTGACATGTGTCCCATAAGGGATCTGAGATTTTCAAATCTTCTTCCAAAATTGGATTGAAGCTGATATAAAGCTGATCCATTTTTCAGAACTACCTAAGCAATAAAAATGGGCGATGGAAAAACCGACCATGATGGACATGCTAGAGCGACTACCCACACAACGGGGGCGAAGGGACCAATACTGAAGCATGAAGTTATATTTCCAAATTCGCCCGAAGTGCTTCCCAGTCTTCCCCCAGAAGTCCCAGTCCATTCCTCCCATCAACAACCCCCTGTGACCATCTTTCAGTTAAGTTGGGGTCAAAGGATACTCGCAGGAAGTGGCCATGTACTCAATGACTTGTGCTCTTCCCTCTGGTTCACTTATCTTTTGCTGTATATGACGAAAGTTGTCAAGTTCAGTGATGGATATTCCGCAGGACTTTTACTTTGGGGCCAAGTGAGATAACCTTTTTAATTTTAATTTTTGAAGGAAAATTATTTTAACGGACATATTTTTCTATAATGACATGACTTGACGATTTCTTTCAGCTAGTGGATGGATTCGCCACCCCACTTGTGGGTTATACGGTTGACCACGTTGAAAGTTTGTGGTTTTGCAAAAAGTCATACGGGAGGTGCAAATCATGGCATTTTCTTGGTAAGCGACTGTCCAATGTCCTTTTTGTGATCTTGCATTGCATTATACGTTGTCTGATTTATATTACTGAAAATTTCATTTATTTGTTCCACAGGCATGGTTTTAGTAATGCTGACCTTTCCCTTCGTATTTTCGCCATGTGTTGGATACAGTTATCATACTTCCGAATGGGCACAAGTTCCGGACTGGGAGAAAGCTATGTATTATGCTCCATTCATTGGTATATTTCAAATTGGTTGGGGGTGTACACAGGTCGCTCATCTTGCCCTTATTCCAAAGCTCACTCCAGATGACTTAATCAGAACTGAGATTCTTGCAATCAGGTATCATTTTTTTCTACGATTTTGAACTACATATAAAGCGAATGAATACCTATTCTAAAGAATCTGCAAAAATTTAAAAAAAAATACCAAATCGGGGCTCATTTTCTTACAGGTATGCTTTCACAGTGGCGGCCAATGTATCAGTATTTCTTATGACCTGGTTTTTCCTGTCGAACCCCAGGACTCCAAAACACAACGAAGAATGCGCAGTAGATACCAATGACGCGGCTAGTTTTAGTGTAATTATTTAAACGACAAACTTAACTAATATATACATTTCATGTAGAGCCCATGGGTTATGAAATGACGGACCTTTTTTCTATTTAGTTCCTCGCTTTTCTGTCGATTGGATTCGGTGGACTGTTTTCTATTCTGTTTCATGTTTTCGTCGTTGAAAATTCAGATCAGGTTGTAAAAACAAGCGCCACCATGCTTGCCAAAATGCAAGAGGCTACTGATACTATGGAACACCCCAATGCAATTCCTAACAATGGCCCAAACAAAGAAGGCGAGGGGGACACCTCTCCTGCAATGGAGGACGGAAACAAAAGTCCCACTAATCTCCAGGAACAGGACGAGGTCGAAACTGGCAATGAAGACGATATCGGCAGAGGGGAAACAAGTAAAACTGACAAAATAAGGGTATCAGCAAATAGCCTCCAACTTGTGAAAGCTTACTCCACTAAATCCTTGAACACTGGCAAGGAAATCATGGGCGTTAGAGACTGGATGCGTTTGCCTCAGTTTTATATGGTGATTATATTGGATTATATGGTTCTTTGTCATGAAGGAAAGGAGTTGATTGGCTACTCACAGGGCTAATTATTTGATTTTATGATCCCCAACATAGGTAGCATGTGTATTTTGGACTACAAAATTGGTCGTTAATTTGTCTCAAACATATATACCATTCTACGTGGAGGTCAGCTTAGGCCTGAACTGTAGTTTCGTAGCAGTTATTCCGCTGACAATGTTCTGCTCTGGATTTGGAATCACCCTTGTGATAAAACTGTTAAATAAGTACCTGGGAAGACAAATCGCGTATGGGATAGGGACCGCCCTCGTTATAATAGGAGCGTCTCTCATTTTGACGTTGGATTGGTCTACTTCCGCGGGGGGCTGGGCAATTTATGTGATAGCCGTTCTCTTAGGTAAATCAGTCGTTATTAAGTTGAAGTAAGTAAATACAAAAAATTAGCAGTCGTCATTTTTCTCACTTACATTTTATTTTTCAGGAGGAGGCGCATCCGCAATACTTGTAACTAGTCTTGCTGTCACCGCCGACTTAATTGGCAACAATGTGGAAAGCGGGGCATTTGTTTATGGCGCTATGAGTTTCTGTGAGAAGCTTTCATCTGGTTTCGCCGTTGTACTTATAAATAGTTTAATACCTTGCGGGTAAGTTTATTGTGGTTATTACGCGTATGTTATCATTATTATCAACTATGAAACTTTGATTGATAATGATGCATTCATATTTACATAACGCCCTATTTAGAAGTGAGAGGGCAGATTGTGACAACGCTAACGCCACCCACACCGATAACCCCAACGCCAAGTTTTACGCTGACGCTTTGGGATACTCAACCGGAGGTATGCCCATTTAAGTTAAAAACTTTTATGCTTAAATAATTTGATTGTTGTAAGGAAAGTAACACTGACTTTTTATTATTTTTTTTACACAGGGTCGTCATTAGCAGGATTAACGTTTATTATACTCCTAACTTTCTTAATCATCAAGAAGACAAGCAAACCGCCCACTCCAAGTTCATCTGCAACACCGGCAGTTGAAGCGGCAAGCTAAGTCTTTCATGTCGCATGTCGTACCAAGAATATTACATTAATGCCCCATTCCACAGATCTTATATGGATACTTAAACACTAATAAAGTAAAATTCACTTCGTAAGAAATTGAAATATTTAAAGAGTTTTGCTAAAATCTTCTAATCGAAAGAAATAAATAATATTTTTTTATTGAGATTAAAGATTCAATAAAAAATCAATTGTCAATAAAGTGGCAAGTGAAATGGTATGGTTGGCATTTGCCTTGAACTAGTTACTCATTATAAAATAATTACATATATTCGGTTGAAGTTGAAGCTGGAAACGGTCCTTTTTTCATCTTCCAAGCATGCAAAATAGACCAAATTGCTAGTGGCCGCATGTAACCAATCGCTCTGTATTTCTTGGTATGAAGTAGTGCTTCAGGTGTTTCAAATCCCATTCCAATGTTCTCGTACACAGTGCGATATATTCCTTCAGCTGTCTTGAAGCCTTCGTCAACCATTCCCTGGACAGATACATAATTTACATTTGCTGATCATTATCATTGCTTATATGTATCTTATTGAACTTGAACAAAGCATAAAATAATTAATCAGACAGTTACCTCATGAATTAGAGTAGCTGCTAAAGCATATGTGACGCCTGTCCATGTCTCCTCACTCTGAATTGTGTAAGTATCTATTGTTCCATTCGGATTCATTCCATTGACAGCGCCCATTTCCCCATTCATAACTCCGAGTACGTTTTTGTTATATATCGTAGATAACGCTTTGTCCACATTTGGTTTAGGGAAAACGTCATAATCATCCACTCCACACATGCTGAGCCACCAATGTCCACAAAGCTGGTCAGACATTATGCTATCCCCATGAGCTCTTCCAGAGCAGTCAAATTTGTAATATTCGCCAGTCCATAATTTTTCATGGAATGCCTTCTTTGCCTTTGAAAGTGTCTCTTTGTAACAAAGTAGATCTGCATCTTTTCCCTCGTAGTCATCCGAAGACTTCAGCATTTCAACCATTGAAAACAGTGACGCTAGCCAAAGACTTCCACAATAAGCACTGTAAAGACACAAGACAATTATTTTTTACCTTCAATTTTAACTCCTGAGAAGTTACAATATACTCATTTATAGCAGAGAGGAGAAAAACTTTAGAATTGTACCTCGTGCCTTTCATAATCCAAGTATCATAAGTTTGATCTGCAGACCCGGAATTCTCGATCATTCCGTCCCCATCCACATCCCACTGTAGTGATTTCTTCATGACTTTATTGCAGGTTTGGAGCATGTCATTAAGATAATCTTTTCTTCCCATGAATTTATAATCTCGAAACACTTGTAGAACGAATTTCAGATTGAGATCTTTCCATGAAGAGATGTCATGCATCAAATACGAATTAATTTTTGTATACGGTTCTTCACAAGGATCGCCCAGGTCATGAGGAACTGAATTTGCGCATTTTCGGCAACAGTGGACCCCATCATACAAACATGTTCTCATGGACGAATCTTCAAAGCTAACCGAATCGGCAAAGTCATACTGCAAGCTCATCTGAAGCTTTGGCCATAGCATCGCAAGGGCGAATGAAGCATAGAAGTGGACATCGTAAGTGTTGTACATTCGGTACTCATGCGCTTCTAGGTAAGCAAATCTTCCAATTTCCTTCCGAATGTCATCTGCCTTCGTGATTACTTTTGGCAATGTTGCTGAATCATAGTCCAACCATAGAGAGCCGCCATCCGCAATGAAGTACAGTTCATTGAAAATCGCACTTTTGAACCACTCCGGAAGTTTACTGTGAAAGCAAATGAAAAAAGCAATTGATAATATACATTCCAGTTCTATTAACTTTTACTAGCGATACACCATCAAGTTAATACAATACTTACTCATCGGTAAGCACTGGTTTCTGCCATTTTTCGATTTCTTCATCCCATTCTTGAAACTTGGAAAGAGACAAAGTAATCAGGTTCCGTATAGGCGCAGTAAATGTATTCTCGTCAGCGTTCCTACACGATCTATCCACAAAGCGGGAGTATCTTCTGCAGATAATAAATACGTAGGATTATTTTCCCATCCTTCTTACAATTAATCTCCTTCAAAAGTATTGAAGCCCTGACCTTTTAAATACTGCGGTTTTCCCAGGAAATCTAAGTTCAGGTTGGTCCCACGTTAAGCAAAATGCCATAGAAGATCTCCCGTCTCCCGGAACATGAGACTGACAGCAAACGCCTACTCCCAATTCGCCTTTGACCATTTCAAATGAAGGTCCATCCGAAGCAAGTTGACCCGTATTTGATAGTTGTTCCCATATATCGTCCCCGGTCTTGAGATCAAATTTGCTGGTACAACTCACAAACTGGCTTTCCTGTGTTCATCCAAATGAAAGGATTGTTGCATAATGTACATCAATTGAAGTCATTGGAACTAATTACATATTTCTTGGCTAATAAACACATTGCAATTACATATAATATGTACCTGTTCCAAACAACCGACACCATAGGTTGTGCAGTTTCCACTGACTTCATGATCTAATGCCACGCCTTTGACTTGCAGCCCACTCATAGTAGTTGTAAATGTCTGACTAGAACACTTCTTTTTCTTGTCTTTCTCAGATCCATCTCCATTTTTGAATGTAAAGGTAATTGAGATTTTATAATTCTTGTTACTTTTGTTTTCCACGTCCCAAATAAACACGGAAGTCGGTAGAGAGGAATCCTAGAGAATTTAAAAGTGATATTGATTTTAAATTTTTGAAAACAAAGTCAACACTTACATTAAAATATAAGCAACGCAAAATATTCTATCATTTTATTACCACTATGATTAAGTATGAAACTTACCGTATAATTGTGCGGTATTACAGGTGATATCTGCTTGCATACTAATTTTAAAGCTAGCTCAGGAACACTATAAGTATACCATGCTCGAGGAAATAGACCCTGATAAGCAGCATCACTGGGGTTGTATGACCAGTCCCAAGATGAAAGAAGCCCCTTCGGTGGAGCCCCAGCTCCAGAAAGTACCTTTTGGTACACGTTTTCCCCTTTGTCGTCCAATACAGTTAGAATAAACTGATTTGCATGCACAACATTATACGTATACTGGCCAGGCGTCATTTGATATCGACAGAACTCTCCCTTGAAGCCGCGACCGATGCTCCCAGATCCGATTCCCCCCAACGGAACACCTATTTATAAATATTACAGTACAGTTTTAAAGTGGATCTAATTTTCCTTGTTATTTAATAGTAGTTGCCGTACTACTTAACAGTATGGATCGGCATATGCCAACTTAATTAAAGTAATACTGACTAGCTTACCATATAATTGCTTCCCATTTAAAGTTATCATGTCAATGAAGGGTTTTATACCTCGAAAAAAGTATGTCTTGATCCACCAAAAGAAGTATCTGTTTACAAAAAGTCATAATTTTTTAAATCTTCATAATTTTTACGCTGAGCCACTAGACTATATAGTTAACGTTAACGTAATTTAGTAATTAAATACCATACCTTATACAAAGCGGCAAGAGATCAGGTATTTGATGAAGCCTCGGTTTCAAATTCTGATTCCACGTCTCAGGAAACTTATGATCCATCCGCACCTTCCAACCGGATGCCGGTGGAGGATTTGACGGTTTGAGGCTGAACTCCACATTCAAATTAACGTCTTCGCTAGTGGCCGCTTCCATTGTTTCTGAGAATATTTCCGGCATTCACTTTCAACTTATCAAAAGATGAGATTCGTAATCCGTGAAGTTTTCCTGGATGAGGTTGATTAAACACAGGAAAAAAATTAAATGTCTCATCCACAAAGACGCTCATTCATTACCGTTGAACGCTTCAACTGCCATAAAATGTAAAATTAGATATTGATAAATGTGAATAAATCTACTTACAACTTACTCGTTGTTACTTGACGAGAAGTAGATGAAAATATCACACGTATTTATGAAGTACCTACTTAGTTAGTTTCAATTTAATACTTATTTCTACCGCAGCTATAAATAATACTTTGAGAATATCAGTGAATCCCCCGCAGTTATCCACCTTTCACACAAGCATGTTTGGAATGCAGTACCCTGAAGGTCCTTTATGGCCCCACCCAATTTAACCGAGCTCTACACAATCCTTAACTCACAATTTACCCTGTATTAATTATCCGGTTTCTTCTAATTGCTTGCTTGTCACTATTACTTGTTACTGTCACTGTTACTTTCAGAAAATAATTGACCTCAATCTAGTCTACTAAACTAACTACCAAATTTAACTAACCTTGCGCTGACAGTAGCACTAGCTACAAGCTATAAGCTGGCTCATCGGAGAATATATACTAAATCGAGGTCATGTCATATCACTGCCACCAAATGCCGACATTGGCCAGTGACCTGCCAGTGCCAGTTGACTTTCACCAGTGCACCCAAATAAACCTAGCTGTTCCAGACAGATTGACGTCCTGTTGCTGAGGTGGAGGTGGCCCCATTGCACAATGCACGCTGTTGTGCAAGGTGAACTCATAAACATATGAGAGTGGTTACGTTACGTGTAATATACGCTGCTGCGGTGTTGTTGGTTGAGTCATAGTCATAGCACTGGAGCTGGGGAGTGTGGGAAAGGCTGGAGGAAGTCTCATGGATTGCGGCATAATTTGCGATGATGCAAGAAGGGAAGGACGCGTTGTCTTTGTCTAAAAAA
>JAQGAG010001165.1:0-10966 GCA_034696835.1 Lepidocyrtus lignorum
TGCCTGTTTCGGCGCTGCCAATGCGCCAATTCTCAAGGGACCGGCTTCAGGCCCCGACAGGCGCACCTGCCCCCATTTCTGGGTATTTACAAATGTGCAAAAAAAATGAATTCAAGTTTATTTTTACAAACCTACATACTTACATTATTTTACAAGTGGCCAAACGGGAGCGAAGAAACAAGATCTGGGGCCCATTCCCGTTTAGAGTCTACCAAAGAGAAAATCACTCTTTTCGATGGGACAAGGTCTACATTTTCCCGTATTGCCCTTACACGAGTGTACTCTGAGACCAGCTGGACATTTTTGTAAAGTGCATCTAGGTACAGGTTAAAATTGTCGCCTACTTTACACCCGCCCTTGTAAATTACAGAATTTTCACAAATTTGGCATTTCTCGCCAATAAATTCTGATTTTTTCCCACACTTAAAACATGCACTTTTGATGCAATATGTTTTTGACTTTAGTTTTACATACTCGGATGCAAATGGTAATTCAATGCGTAAAAATCCAGCTAATCCTTTATTTCGTGTTGAATACAATGGATTGTCAATATGCAAATTTGAAAAGTCAAACAAATGCCCAAGAGATTTTAGGTCGTTTACGTACGTGTTTTCTGGATCTCGGATGGAGGCTACCAAAGAGTCTACTTCGGTTGTGGCCACGTACATTCTATCACCAAAATGCGATTTTAACGCATAAATTAACTGATAAAAGCGGAGCCGATAAAATTCTAATATGCAAAAACTCACTAAAATGTTTCGGTTAAAAAGACGGGCTCCCTTCTTAAAATACATTAGGGCGAGATTTCTACTTAGGATAAATGTATCTTCCAGGTTTTCTCTCGCCGCCCATTTCATACATTGCTTTTCGGACTCGGCAAAACTAATGGAATACCTATCTCCGCCTGCAAAAAACTTGCCAAAAACTAAATTTGTCATTGATTTGGCTAATTGGCGTTGAATTTTTGAGTCTGTTTCATCTCGCAATTTAAGGTTTTTAGTAACAAAATCAGCCAAAAACTTTTTTTGTTTGAAGCGAATGACAAAATTTAGTTTCGAGAGCTTTATTCCCATTTTCAAGTAAAATCTTAACATTTCAATGTGCATTAATACGTTATTTTTATCCTGCTAAGTCAGCACAACCTGGTGTACTGATGGAAACGTGTCAACTGAAGGAAGGCACGCTGAATGCACATCTCGCTGTTTACCACCCAAGTTTTTTTCATCTATACTTTTTTTCTCCGGCACAAAAGGAAAATCCTGGCTAAACAGTTTAATATTATCCGGGTAGATTAAATCAACATTGACAAGGTATGAATAATCAGGATCATCACGATCAAGATTGAAATCTGAGACGTCTGTAATCATTTCATATTCCCCAACCGGGAGAGCAAAATTTTCGATTGCAAAAGCATACGCTGAAGACATATCCGCAAATAGTACTTGACATCTCTCTTCATTTTTAACATTTTCATCACCCAACCTTTCTGCTTTCCCGATAATATGCCGATGGGCTAAATGTGAAATCCCTCCAATAAGAGAATTTGAAACTTGTTTTGTTATCTCGACATCCTTTAAAAATTCAAATTCTTCTTTTGAGTGAAACATTGAGGCTGAAAACGCAAATCCAGCCAAGGATAATTCGTTATGTATACCTAGTTTGTAGTTAGACATGCACCACCTATTTAATGATTGAAATATGGCATTTGTGCCCAAGGCTCTATACTCTAAATATTTTTTAGCATACTGCTCGAGATTTTCTAGTTTATTTTCAGTAAAGTATAAACGGCAACTTTCATATTCATCCTCTGTGACATTACGTTTATAAACTAAATCGTAAAAATTTGGTGGAAGTGTTTGTATTTTTTCCAAGTCACTGCTTGCGATATCATGTGGAAAAAATCTGGGCTGAAGTTTCCCAAATTTTTTATTGAAATGGCCGAAATATAAATTGGGTTCCACATTATAATTTTCTACTAATGTATGAAAATCTTGACCATGAAAGTTACTCAAATCTATAGTTTTAAATCGGTTGATGACAGTAAAGGACAGATATGAATCGCGTCCTTTTGGGATAATTACAAGTTTTGGAATTTTTCGAGATTTGAAACTCTCAAGTAATAAATGCAACGTAGTCTTATTGCACTGATGTAGTATGATAGGTATACTTTTCCTAGCTTGCAATTGGAGGTTGCACCGAACACACAGAAAAGTGATACTGTTGGAAAGATGGGGGTCTAAATATTTTTTGTCTGATATGTAATGGCTGTGATGGGTTTGTGGCCCACTATCATCAAATGCATTATCGCACAGCTCACATTTTTCCACCAGTTTCATTCTTTCATAGTCTTCTGGAGATGGATTTAGTGGAAGATGCGTGTTCTCTTGTTTTTCTAAAAGTGCTTCCACACACATGTTAAGATTCACAAAAAAATGGTCAATAGCATTTTTGCCTACATAGACATCTTCAAAAACTACACGCTCTTGAGCATCAAACCCATAAATTGAGTATCCTAGCGCTTGAAGTTTTTTATCAGTCTCACTCGTCGTGCACGCCAAAAGCTCTGCACTGCAGCGGAACGGTGCGCTCATTGCATTTCTATATGATGAAAACTTGTAATGAGACTGTATTGGAAACTCGAGATTCAAATCTGATTGTATTTGACATTGGTTGATGTGATTTGAAATTGATTTTTTCTGAAAAAGGTTAGAACAATGAACGCATAATATACGTTTTTGAGTGTACCCATTACAACAGAATGAGCTCGAATCCAAAAGGGATATGAAATGGGCACGAGAGCGATACTTTTTCTGATCAGCCAAGCTTAACTGACTTCTCTCCACCAGCAAAAGATTAACATGATAGGCTCGCTTGGCTGTAGTAAGTCTCATTGGATGGACTTTGCCATCAGTTTTCTTGAACGAGTAAACGTTTACTGAGATAGGGTTTAAAAATTCGAAATAATCAAGCATGGCAATGCTCACTTCACCTTTGAAATGGTCAATGTTCATAAATCCTACTTCCTCCACTTTGGAAATTAGTTCATTGTAAAATTGGGGGTTCCTCATTTTACGTTTTAAACAAAATCTTTGGTTATATGTTAGTTTTGAAAATGCAACATTTTTCAAAACATTTTCCCTCAAATACTGAAAATATAATTGTGACAAAACTGACAAAAGAAAACAATTTTGTGAGGTCGTCTTGATATTCAAAACTCCCTTCCTTTTCTCCAATTTTGTGGGCGTCGGCAGATAGGAGCCTACTGTGCCACTTCGGATGGAAGCGACTGATAAACAGATTGCATTAATTCTTAATAATTTATACCCACTCTTTTCCGATTTGAAAAGGTTTAAAATTCCAATGACGAAATTTAATTGGAATTCCAACACACTATCTATGAAATTGGCGTGTGTGATTTTCACGTAGGTAGAGTTGAAATAGCGATGAACTATTTCCCCACTACTATTTTCTATTAATTTTAAATGAAAACTCAACTTTACTTTTATATTACCTCTTTCGAGGTATGACTCACCAATGTTCATCAGGTCAGGATGAACATGATCGAAGGCATCCGCCAACAACACCAAGTCGTTGGGGAAAGAATACTCATATGAGGCGAGAGCCCCACTAAAAGCTTGAGCTTTTCTCGCCATATATGTAGTTTGTGGTTGGGCGGCTCCGTCGTTATCTCCTCGTCCAATCATCGGTTCTTCGCAGGGATGGCCCAAGAGGTCAAGTAGAATCAGCCCGCAGAAGGGGCAAAGATGGTTGATATTTGAATGTTCCATTAATTGGTGGACATCTGTGGAAGAGTAATCACACCCTTCCACTCCACACCTGTACCTCAACTCCCGATACTCCATTTTGGAGCTTGGGCTGGAGGTTTCCCTCCGCTTGTTGTTTGTTGTTAACTTGTTGACTTCCACGATTCAAAATCCAATAAAAATTTAAGTTCCAATTGAAAACATTTAAATAGCTTCTAATTTGGTTTGTTCGTTCATACAATCACAAATTACTCAACACGGGGATCTCTCCCGGTAGCATTTGCAATTTTCATTCACACTTTCCTTGTAAATATAACTGCAGGATCTGTCTACACAATTTACAAAAGGAATCACATTAACACGTTTTCTCTGCACACACAACTGAAGGATCTCTCTTCAGGGAATGCAAGAAAAAACACAAAACAAATTAGATGTATTTAGCTGTAATAACTGGGGCAATTTAAACAAAACTGATAAAAATTTTGGCATGAATCCGGGTTGGAAGTATGAGCTCGACTGCCTGGTTTTCTCCCAAACATGGCTATTATAAACTAAAAAAATGATCTGGGGCATAATTTTCGTTTTCATAACGTAATTGTCAAACGGGAAACGTTTTTGGGTTTTTCCCAGAAGGAAGGAAGACGAGCGCGGGAAAAATATTACATCATACTCTTTGTCCCGATCATGCTGATGATGATGATGACGAATCAATTTTACATTCTGAATTCCAGTCAATCCTACTTTGTGCTATTTCTTCATTCCAGTCTCATCGCTCCAAAAAAACGAGTTGAGTTGGTCAGGAGTTTTCGACGGCAGTCTTATTTTACTGTTTCAGCCAAGTTCAAGTTGACCCAAAAAAGTCCATTTTTCAGATTTGTCTTTTGCGATCATGATCATTACCAAGCGATAAAAAGCTATCTTTAATGCAAACCATTTGCCGTGAGCAAACCAAAACAAAATTTTGCTTCGTCGTGCTTGGGTTGCTCAACTATTCCTGTTCTACCTCAACATTGCATTTTTATACATCAAAACTTTACAACTTTCAGTTTTTCAAGTTTGCAATTTCATCACATCAAAAATCTATTTCAGTCGGTCATCAGCGTTGGTCGGCATCACATCACTGCTCTCGAATAAAAAAACAATGATTGTGTAAGAAGCCGTTTTATGATAGTGCCATTTTTTCAGGGTTTAATGGCTTGATGCTTTGCTCAAGTAAGGACTTTTCGCTATACCTTCCTATGCAAAATATTGTTTTGCAGCGACCACGCTAATCAAGTACAATTTTTTTCTCCTATATATTCTGTATTTAAAGTCATCATATCACAAATTGCTTATAGTTATTGCCAGTTATAGCACATCATCGTCCCTCCTATTTTAACTCAATATCATTTTTTTACTACCTTTTGTTACAGTGATCAGGTTACAATCAATGATACTTGTGCATTTTTTATCAAATGGATTGATACATGCCATTTTGGGAGGTAAGTGTCATGCATACGGCACCCATTCGGGTGCCAGGTCGCTGCGCTCCCACAAGACCGACTTCGTCGCAACCACCACCACGCTCGTCATAAATTCCTCGCAAATCAAGAGTATTGATAATACCTACTCAAAGTGTGCAAAAACGAAATGCCATAACGTTAAAAATCATCAATAACATATTTCTTGCAACTACTTACAGCAAATTCTTCCAATTTGGTTTTATTTGGTTGTCCTTGTCGCGACCAGTATAGCGATAGAAATTTGATCTGATCTGGTTTCTCAAACGGCTTGATGTTGTAGCCAAGAACTTGCAAATTATTTTCCAACTCCTCCAACAAATGGGGACGAGAGGTTATCCAGACACGAATGGACTTCAAGGATGTCAGTACTTGTAGTACCTTATAGGCCAGCTTAAGTTTAACCGGTTTCAGTTCATCGAAACCGTCAAGCATCAGCTCAATTGTAGTTTCTTCCGAGTCCAATAAAATCTTGAATATGGTTTCTTGTACGATGTTTTCGCATATAACTTTTACTAGGGATGCTATAATGGCTGGCAGTCTGGTTCCTTGACCGGATTCAACTACTTTCATGAATTCGCTGAAAACTACAAACAAGACAAGCCGCCCTGGATGTATTTTTTTCAATTCTACCCCAAACTTGCCAAGAAGTATTGATTTCCCCATTCCGGGACTATCTGAGATGATAACTGGCTGATTTGATTCTGAGCGGAATTTGGAAATGAAGAGCTGTTCGCTCAGCTCGTCTTTGGACTCCTCTTTTTCCACGTATTTCTGGATCGCTTTTAAATTCCCGGCTGATTGTATCCACTCCAACTTTGTCTTGTTACAACGTAGAAAGTGAACTGATGACGAGATGGGGCACATGCCACATATTTTGTCAAAATCGTTTCGATCTTCAAGTACCAAAAAGTTTGTTGTGACGTTTTTCTGTCTTAATTGGTTGCTGCATGTGTCTGTAAGTTTGCTTTTCGCCAGGTTGCTTAACTCGTATCTGTCAATCCCGGTGAATACGAAAATGTCTTTGGAAGTTTGCTCAAAAATTTCAGATGAAATTATGTTTCTCGTCGTGATAGTTCTGTCAACATAGTAGCTAATTGTAAGTTCTTTTGGCAGTGTTTCATTGAAGGGTTTAATTTCTTTTTGATTTATCAAGTTGATGAGAGCTTGTCCACTGATTTGCTCTGTTTTAACTTTCAAGTTGTATGTATTTTCAACCATTTTAGTGATTTCAAGTTGATGCTGTCTGGTCAGATTATCCCATAATATTGTATCAACATAACATATAACGTCTGGATGAATGTCTACTTTGGAAGTCGTATTGAAGAGGTTGTATATATTCCAATATTCCAATATTGTGGTTAAAAAAGATTTTTTTGATGTTACAGATTTTTGTCTTGAAGAAGAAACATTTTGCAGTGCTGGTGGACAAGTCATATTTTGCTCCACTTGGATGACAAATACCGCTTTTCCATTACCCTTAACGTTTTCTAGGAGCGTGTTTAACTCGTCTAAGCCGTCCGCTCGGAAGCCGCTTACTATCATATTTTCGTCACAAAGTTTAGAAGTTGACACGCTCTTCCAGAATTCCTCCCAGTCCCAGAAAGAGCAGTTTTCAAAGTTCTCTCTTATTTTGTCACAAGTAATCTCAGCATCAAGGGTTTGAATGACGCAATATTGGAAATTACATAGACTTTCTAAGAACCCCTGCAGCCCAGTTGGAAGTTGACAATATTTTTTAAACTGCTTAATCTCGCCTGTGTTCAAATTATTAGGCTCGTTTAACTTTATTATTTCACGCAATAACGTCTCTGTAAAAATATAATAAATAGGGTGAAAATCTAATTCAAGGGCCACCTAACCAGCTGTTTATGAAATTTACGAACCAGAACAATCGACCAGGCCGTTATCCTTTAACACGCTACACAGCTCTTGTAATGAAACTTGTGGGTACGATCGAGCAACCCATTCTTCAAATAGCTCGTGAAAAATGTCGAAAATCGTTTGGGTACCGAGCAAATAATCCCTACGTAACCTGTTGACAATATCCCTTTCAGTCCCCAAATCAATTGCGATATGACGCCATCGTTCATGTAAAATTGTTAATCCACCAGCGGACTTCACAAGTGAGACCGCCGTCGTGATCGGGCACTCTAATAGAAACAAATTAATGCAAGTATATGTTAATTTAAATGTCAGCCAGTTTTTAATTAAAAAATTATGTTTAAATATTTTTTCTACAAACCTTTACTTCCAACCATAATATGTTTGGTGTTGAAGGCACTATCAATTTCATCCGAAGTCTTGTCAATATCTGCCATCTGTAGTTTGCTTTGGTTTAGAGTTGCTATCGATTGGTTAACTAAAAAACCTACCAAACAATATTTAACAACCGGATAAATATCTAGAGTTAACTTTGTTTTTAGGTTTGGAAATTCATGTTATCTATACTACACTACACAAGGGTTATCTTTCTTTTGTACGGTAGGACTTGGGCTGTGTGGTAAAAGAGTTATTCTGACGATTACACAAAACTTGCAAGTAATTATAATATTCCTCTACTCTTCAGTACATACTAAAATCGCAATGTCAGCATCGTAAAATCGTAATCTGTCTGTTTGAGGGTGCGATGGCGCCCGCAGTTTGTCTGTTATGTTTATATCTAATAATATTTAAGTTAGGAATTAAGTAATCACAACATGGCCATGTCGACTTCTTAAAATGTCAAAAATTTACCCAACCGGGTTTGAAATTTAAGTGCAAAATATTGATTTGTTTAGAATTTAAAGAAATATATTAATAAACGTGCTAAACATAATGCACTAACTTTTTTGCTTCCATGACAATGTGATTTATTGCCGAATTGTTATTCATTGTCACTAATTGTTGCCTAAATATTGGGTTTAATTAGAGCTTTTCCCCTTTAGTAGAAAACACTTAATATCGTAAACTGTTTGGAATAGGTATGTTTTCCGCTTCTTAGGATTTGGCTATTTCATATGACAGCATATTCGTCAAATAATATCTGCCTTTCCTAAACGGTGGCTTAAGCAATCTACGTTAACCTAAAATTAATTGATCGCTTTAGGTGAATCGTTAGTAACGAAATACCATACATTACCATATTGTCAGTACTCCATTAGGAGCTAAATAGGAGGTACGCGTATTCTATTATTTCATACCTGCACAATCTTGTAAACCATTGTTATTCAACACAAGTGACAACTGTTGTAGTGTCACATTTTCTCCTTCCCGGCCAATCCATTTCTCTAGGAGCTCATGCATGACTTCCACCATGTCTAAAGTGTCGAGATGTAATCGTTTTTGTAGCATTAATATGGCACTATTACTAGTTCCCATAGCGACTGCTACATCACGCCACTTTTCTTCAAATTGCCTAATGCTGGAATTGACTTCAAATGTGATACAACTTTCGCTATCGGAAACTCTAAAAAATAAAATCTATTTTGTAATCTCATTACCTTCCCATTGTAAACATTTTTGAAGTGAACCTTATGTCTAATAACCTTCACATCCAATTCCAATATTTAGGAGCTCAGTCGCCATCGTATTTGGGACAGCGTTTGGAAACTCTTCAGCGCCATTTTCCCCATTACTCATTGCGTTTAATGATTGGATTCCCTTTATTATGAGATCTATTTGAAAATTAATATATTATTTAAAACTCACGATTCCAGTACGTATCTAATTACGTGATATTACATACCAGCGCATCCCTTCAACTCATTTTGGCTCAACACATGGCACAGTTCTTGTAATGTAGCATTTACACCCTTCCGTTTAACCCATTCCTCTAAAATCTCGTAAACAATGTCTTCTAGATTTATTCTGTTTATAGCGTATCCGTTTTTCAATCTCCGCACGACATCTCTTCCTATGTTTAAGTCCATTACTATTATAGGCCACACTTCATTAAGCTGAGGAAATGCTGGTGAGGATTTTAAAAGCTTAACCACTTTTGTAATTGGACATTCTAAAAAATAAACCTTTAGTTTTTTAAATCTTGTATATTAAGGTAGTATTCAACCATTTATTTATGTACCAGTTTTTACTCACCATCACTCCCAACAATGATGTGGTTAGTTGTATTATTATTTTGTTGAAATGTTTCAAGCTCAGCCACTTCACCTTTATTCCAGTTTTCAAATCCGGTTGCTTCTTCGTCCTCTTCATTTAAAATTTGCAAGATATATTCTATTTAAAAAAGAAAGTATATAACATACAAATTATACCCGAAAGAAAAGTTATAAAAGCCATTTTAGATGCCCAACCAGCGCAGTTGTTTAGTTCATTCTTCCTCAACACGTGGCACAGCTCATGTATGGTGGCATTTTCACCTTCTAGCCCTACCCATTTCTCAAGGAGTATAAGGACGATGTCTTCTAGCGTCGTTAAATCACAAATGTAGTCGTCATGTAATTTTCTCACATCTAATCCATTTGAACCTAAATCCCTTGCAACGGAAGACCAGTTATTATGGAATTCGGGAAACGACTCGCATGACTTTAAAAGTGACACAACTTTTATAATCGGGCATTCTGAAAACATAAGCATAAATAAAAAGTGTACACGTAAATTTGTTATCATTTTTAATGTTCTTTGCAAACCTTTACTTCCGATTATAATTGGATTATTAGCCATCACAATCAACACATGTTTTGTGAAGCAAGGTAACTCTAATATCTTCTTTTTAGGGGAGAACCGAGTTATCACAAACAAATGTAAGAAAGACTACAAACGCGATATGGTCTGTGAGAAAAAAAATCTTGTCAAAATTAAATGTATTTTACAAGGTTTAGTTTTTAATTGAATATGCTGGACGTTTGCTTTTATAACTGAGCATGTTTGTATTTTTTTCTAAAATGGCTTCCCTTATCTCAATTGCTTATCTCCTTTCCACAAAAATTTTATTGACTCATATCTATGTTTGCGCCAGTATATAGGCCACTTCAGTCAACAGTGTCTGGCTGTTGTGGAGAAGTGTGTAAGCTTGGGATGCATCTATTGAAAAAAGGTGTTACATGTAACACATTTAACGGATTGCTCGTTGCAACCTGATACTGACTACTCTCTAACCGCTAATCATAATGTTTCACGAAATTCGGGATATAAAAAAGATCAACTGAGGAAAGTGCTTGGGGTCTGAAACAGCGCTGCAGGCTCATCATGCTTATAGGTACATCGTGGAATTTAAAATATGGGAATGTTTGGAGGCTTCAACATTACTTGGTTATATCCCGAGACTAGATGGCGGATTGAGACAATTCGGGGAATCTTTCCTGGAATTTCATCAAACAAGTTAGGGCAGTATCAGGATTTAGGGGTATTATTATCTTCATATCAATTGTTCTGGAGGTAGGTCTTCTGTCTTTAGTTTATGTGTGGGATACCGACGTTTTGGATACAATTTTTGTGGACTGGGCTACTTGCATAAAGTGTGATGTGGTGAGAGTAGCTAGAGTGCTTTCAATTGGATGATGACCTCTTCGATAGATTTTACGACCCGTTTATAGCTTTATTACGTAGCTGAAAGCTAGTATAGCAATTAGTGGTCCTGTCCGTCCGTCTGTCTGTCTGTCTGTCTGTCTGTCTGTAAACACTATATCTTTCGAACGCGTAGACTAATTTGGTTCAAATTTTTTATGTAGCTATATATTGTTATTAGTACGAACGGTATTGCAT
>JAQGAG010001166.1:0-10964 GCA_034696835.1 Lepidocyrtus lignorum
CATGCGGAAAATGTGGTCGGTATTCATATTTTATAATTAGAATAAGTAGCCATATTTTTACGTTTAAATTATAAGAAAATATATCAAAAATGCTTTATAGATATATAACAATTTACTACAATTTCGTCAGACTTCGTATTTCAACATTTTCAACTCCTACCGAATTTCTAGCAACTAAACCAATGTTTGACTTTCCCATCCCGTTCCGTTCCTGGAGCAAATTACATCATGTCTAGACAAATAAGTTTTATATATAGCGAAGAAGAAAAATAAATTTACCTTAATAGTGTATCTTATTACTATCAACATCAATATATCTCCGTTGTTTACATTGTCATTGCTTAACTTCATTTTTACTGACATGGATGGAACAACACAATGCAACACATTCTCAAAAAAATACAGAATCTCCAGCTATCTCGTAATATAGCTCAACCTTCACTTTCTCCAGTATTTTTTGTTCATACATAAGTGAACCCACTATTATTATTCTCGCCCACCTTCCCTTCCGCTCCGTCAACTATCTCTCCAACTTTTCCGTTGATTTCCCACAACGCTAATATGAGGCAAGGCTAAAAGCAAACAAATCCTTCTTTCTTCCTTTCATTACACTTTTAAAGCAACGCTAGAAAAAGGAAATTAGCTGAAATGTTGGCATTACAAAAGGTATAATATTGGTATAATATCTCTTTACTTTGCACGTCCCCGGGGAGTTCAGAGTTTACAACGGCGTTTTCATAGTAAGCCCCCAAAGATCATGCATGTTTGACATTGTATCCATGTAGAAGGAGCGACATATCATCCATATCAAAACGAATCTGTTTCCCTTCATTCAGAACTTTCCAGCTTTCAACAACCATCTCCATACTCCATCAAGCTGACACCATCAACTATGAAAAAGCTGCCAGGTTGGATTTTATGAAAAGATTGTGAAATGAGCAGAGAAAATAACAGTTGGATGGAGGGAACTGTTCATAAAACCATTTTCCCTTATATCATTCTACCTTTTTTTATTATTCCAGGTGGATGAATTTTCGCCTCAACTTTCCAAACATGATTTTCAACATAAAAGGCACAGCAGCATCAGCATCTCGACATTCCCAACCACAAAATGGGATTTTTCCTTCTCAAATTATTTATGTCAGTGAAACTACCACAAATAAGATACATTTAAGGACCATACCAGGTATATTGAGGACCTTTTTAATGGGAAATGAAATGCGTCCTATAATGTGTCTCTGTGGTATAATAATCTATAAGCGTTTGCCTAATTCTCCCCATTTAAATAAATGACATGAGAATCTGCATCAGCATATTGCAGTAAAAACAGTATCGCTTTCCAGGACAAATGTTTCCATCACATAAATGGGCCACATAAAACAAATGAAGAATCAATGGAATTTCCCGGAATCCGGAAGATTCCCCGATTTCAACCATTATTACAACCATTACCACCCAGGAAAGAATGTTAGATTTTGTACTGTGAAATGAAGCGTCACATTCTTTAGATAATGGAGCTCTCGAGTTATTTTAGAGTAGATCATGGCCACATCCCATCATCCAGACGAGGATGATGGGATCATCCTCGATGATTTTCCATTCCAATCCAATCCAGGTGTTGAGATATAAATGGGAAAAGAATGGATTCATGTGAAAGGAAAGAAATAAAAGAAAGGAAGATTTCGTCTAACATTTCACTTTCATCTAAGGCATACATATAATAGTGTGTTCACCCCTGTAAATTATAAACATTCATGTGCTTATAAGAGACAAACAACTGGGTTTACATTACCATTTAAATGCAAGACCAAGCAACCATATTCTCAAGACTTTCCTCTCTCCTCGTGTGGCACATTTTTTTGGCCACATTCCCAACTCTCCTATGTTTATTTTGAGGCTTTGCTTTTTGTCCTTTTTCCTGAACGGAACAATGAGACATTTTGGACGTGACTCTGACTACACAATATGTGATGAGGAGGAGGAGAAAGGCCAATGCAATATGCTCCCATTACATTTTGCGCTAGATATGTAGATGGAGAATGGACGAACGTTCACTTATATGGTAGAGAAAATTCATCTTAAATATTGATAAACAAAGAGTTCCCTCTTATTCGCTATGTTCACCATCTTACAATGCGTTGTAAAGGAGGCAACTTTCACTATACGTCCATATGCATTGCGTATTCTTCACAGCTCACTCAGGAAAAAGAGAAAAACGTCTAGAGCTGGATTAAAACTTCCAAGTATTCATAACATTGTTATGTGGGTTTGCCTTTCTTATTAGAAAAGTTTCTCTGGGAGGATAAGTTGGGAGAGAATTTGCTCTAAAAAATTCTAGCCATTCATGCAGAATTCAGATTATTTCAGGGATTCCTTGTGAATGGGTAAATACCCTTTTAAAAAAGTTGATCGATGCTGAGAAGAGAAATTTTGGGATGGTATGGGAAGGAAATGTTTTTGGGCCATTCGATTCCGTTCGTAATTCGATGGATTCTATGCGTAAGATGAAATCAATTCTAT
The DNA here is from genome assembly GCA_034696835.1 of Lepidocyrtus lignorum. Classification (NCBI taxonomy): domain Eukaryota; kingdom Metazoa; phylum Arthropoda; class Collembola; order Entomobryomorpha; family Entomobryidae; genus Lepidocyrtus; species Lepidocyrtus lignorum. The sequence goes on from JAQGAG010001166.1 coordinate 2,521, forward strand.
ATTGAAGTGGAAGATATGGGAAAGTAAAAGTAATTGCTTTGGGCAAGTAAATAATAGCTTTTCATTTGCAATAAAAATGTCACATCTAATTTTTTATTTGGATTGGACGAAAAAAGATATATCTTAGTTTCCACATAAAAATTGTAGCCACATCGTATTCTTTAGAACTGAAGATATGAGACACCGCAAATGAAATGAAAATCAAACTTTTGTGTGGAATATAGGTTTTTATTCAGTTTTCACTTTCCTAATGAAAATTCTGGCTGTTGTCCTTCATCACTTTTCTTTCTCAATCAAGTTGAAAACGGAGGAGGGGAAAATCGTCTAAATTTTCAATTTCGTAATTTAACTTCATTTCCTCCTTACTTTGTGTAAAATAGTGTACATAGGTAAGAGCATTTTATATGTTCTGAGCCAAGTAGTTTTTCGTATTTGTATGTATGATTATGGCATAATAAAGAGCTTAAGGAGCTCATTTCAAAGTACCATATTATGTACACGTGGAAAAGTTTAAATTCGATGTAATGGAGCAAATAAGGCTGTGGTTTGGCAATTTCGATCAGGAAAGTGTTATATGGGCGTCCTCATAAAAGCGACCTAGTCGTGATCATCGAGTGCTCCAACAACTTTCACTATTGTTGGGTGAAAGGAGCAGGAGTGGGATGGCTTTGTACATTTATTTTATGCATCAAATATCAAAATATAAGAGTTTTAAACGAGTCGATATACAGGCACATATGCAGTTCATAAATATACACATAGGTATAAAAACGGCTATATAACTGTATCCAATACCAGTCATGGTATAATACTGACGATGAGTAAACACAAAATATTATACAAGGTAAAAGTATATAAATATGCCCATATGTATATATACGCATAAAAGAGGGGAAAAACCAGTGGGAAACGAGATGAACTTTCCCCATCCTATCTCCTGCTTACCTTGCCGATGCTCATACGTAACATGCTGTAAACTAGGTAGCTAGCCCGAGAGCTCAAGCTATCCGTCTAAAAGTATACATGTCTCTCTATCCCTGTTTGTGTACGCTTTGTAAAGATAGAGACGAGGGAACAGAAGAAAGTGGTTTTGCCTAGCAGTAAAAGTTAGGATAACGAAGCAAGCGGGAGGAGAGTTTTCGTTTGAAATTAGTTCTCTTCCCAATCTTGGTCCAAGGCACTCCAGAGAAAGTGGAGGGGAAAGGAGAAAAAAGGGGGAAACAGTGACAAAAGAAAATTGTTTCAGTTTTCTCCAAACTTTCTTATGAAGTTAAGGAATATTCCATAATGAAAAAGATGATGATCGAAGATACTCGTATTGTGCGTCTGGTGTGAATGTTCGCACTTCAAGACTATACCTCCAGGCTGTTATATAAAGGTGTTGTTGAAACGGAAACAACATTTTTTTTCTCGAGAGTGGGTGCAACGAGGACAAACAAACAGAGGAGGATGTTAACTTCCCGAAGAAAATAGGGATACTGCTTGTCACCAGATAGCCCACATCAGTTGTGTATTGGCGAGAGAGAGAAAGTAAAATTGATAAAATTACACGAAATACACCATTCTGACGAGTGTGACTGATAGTGAGTGAGTGACTTTCTGAGGTGAAAGGGAGAGTGAGAGGTGAGACTCGACACATGCATGGGAAGGAAGACAATTTATTGGTATTGAAGACCCACTCATATGGAGTCGTGTATTGAGTACAGACACAGAAAATATATTGCAGTCAATTTATACCTACTGTAAAAGTAATAATGGTTCATGTTACTGTTAGCTTCCTGTTCGTTTGATATTACCACAAAATAGTTTCTCTCATTTCTCCTGGTTTTTGCTCCTGTCTGATGATAAAAAGGAAGGGGATTGCTATCTAGATAGGAGTTTCGTCTTTGGCTTCAAGCTGTAATTAGACTTTTTGGAGGAAGAAAAGAACTTAAGCCTTTTGCTTTCACTTGGGAATAAGAAAACAGGTGAGGGGAGTTTGGCTTTGTTATAGAAAAAATGTGCACGATTTTTATGCTGCCTTATCACAGTTTCGTTTGATGTGATTTACATAGAGATGTAGCATAAAACCAACAAAAGAACAAGAGTGGGAGTCGGGTTTGGACATTCACGTAGAGTCGGGGACATGAATATAATATGAGCTTTATTTGGATGTAGTTGTGTTACTCGTTTTTGTTTATTTATTTTGTTGGAAATATTGACATTTCTTGCAATTTTGTTTTTATAATATGATCATATTATCACCATCTTTCGTCTATACGATTGTTCTTTTTGCTTAATGCTTTTTAATTACTTGATATTGAATTTATGAGCTATCTAGGAATTATAGGAACGTAATAATCGGAATGCACAGATTAAATTAAGGAGGATTGTACAGGATTAAGTATCCAAATTAATCTTTGATATTTATAGCACAAATAATTTCTCTATAGGAAAATAAAGACAATCATGGCATCATATGTTGAAGGAGAGTGGAAAAACTTCCGCTTCCGGATGGCGGAACCAGCATTCTACCCATGTATTTTGGAGCATCTCCACACAAACGTATACCAAGATGAGCCTTTAAATCGAATCGCTGGAAACTCGGAAGTGAAAGCGAACGAGTTAGATAATCTGGCTATTCAATATATGGAAGAGAATTTAAGCTTCTTTGCGATCGAGACGAGTTCCAACAAGGTATACACTTTATCTATATGCTCATCTCTTTCTTTTGCTTTTAGAGAAGCTCAAGATTACTTTCGCTCCAAATCTTTTGCTTAAAACATTTTTTGTGAAAAAAATTCTTTTCATGAAGATGAAGTCTGAGTCTGGAGAAATGTTATCGTTCATTTTTACTCAAACATTTTTCTTTATCGAGTATAATACTCATTGGGAATGAAGTGAAGCCCTAGCCATAGTACAGTTTTGGGAAATTTATGTTGCCTTTGGACATTTATTTTTATTAAATTTCCTCTTCGCTATAAAATGAATAAAGATAAATAACACCTTTTCCAGAATGGAGCTCAACAAGCAACAGGAGAAAGGAGAAATGCTCCTCTGAATTAGCCTCTTCTCTCACTTTGATACAATCTCAAAATAGCAATGTTCAGCATCCTTTTCTTTCTGCTAATCCTTTTGATTTATATTTATTATATGGATTGGGTGCAGGTGGCGGGAGTCCGTATCATCCGGGAAATGTCAAAGGACGCTGTCGCACCCAACATGAGTCTGATCGAATCCCCAGAGCTGCAAAAAATGATCCCTTTCATTCTCCACTTACAAGAGGAAGGGAATGTATTTGAATCGCTTGGTGTTGATGAGATCGCCACATTAGTGTCCGTTAGCGTAGACAGGGAGTTCCGGCAACAAGGACTCGCGACGGAAATGTACCGAAGATCGCTAGCCATGCTGAAAGCCAAAGGATACGCCGTTGTGGAAGGCTACTTCTCCAATCCCCATTCTAGAAAGGTGGCATCCAAACTGGGTTTCCAACAGTTGGCAATATCGTATATTGGTCAGTATGAAAATGCTGGGGGTGAGCTGGTGTTCCCGGAGACAAGCCCGGATGAGTACGTCTCACTAATGACCTTAAAGCTTTGAAGTGTTTTCCTGGAAATAATGTCATATCAATTTCCAGCAAACTTCCATTTCTATCCGGTTGAGTGATTGAAAATGAAAGAAGGAGAGATTCAATATCCTCTGGTCTGAATATACTTATCTATATGAACGTTGCAAAAACTAGGGATTAAAGCAAATATCGACAATCACATCAAGGCAAGGCCCTAAGGGAAGAAGGTGTGTCTATTCTACTAAATAATGTGGATTGATATGATGTGATGTCTAATTAACTATTGATGTTGACGAGCACAACTTCACTGGAACGGCTTATGTGTTCCCACATGCTTGACTCGGCTTTCACTGTGTATTACATGTTTTTAGTTTCCAAACTCCATATTATTATGCCATTCTTCTTTCGACGTCCACTCCATCATTAATGACAGAACACATTCAAACAACATATCTTTTTCCGAAATTATCTTACTTTAAGTACCTTACTTAACCTGATCTATACGATATGAGTGACGATAGGTGTTATATGACAGGATATAATAATATAATCATGCACAACTACATACCTCCCACGATAGATAGGAATAATATGATACTGCTTACTTGTTATAAGATAAGGTACTTTGTATGAAAATAGTTGTATTAACTTTTAGTTGTTTAAATAGTTAAAATAAAGCATAATGCGTATAATTTTGTTAAGTATCACTTCACCCCAAAATATTATCAATAAATTTTAATGTATTGTGGTTTCCATAAATGTATCGTGTCTATCACAATCAAGTACATTTCAAATCCCTGGTATAGCTTTTAGCTTCGTAAATATGAGGAATGGAATGATATATTATTTCAGGAATATGAATTTTTTAAATTAAATGAATAAATGTCACTTTCAATTTTAAGCTAAATTTAAATCCACCTCTGTATTCCAATTTCCAATACAGTATTTTGAGTAATTTCAAAATTTCAATCGCATCCTTTCAATATGGCCAACGTCAGTATTTCAAACGCTTCAAAATAAACTCACGTTTCAAACTATATTCCCCGTCTTCACCAGAAAAGCTTTCACTTCGTTTGGGCTCTATGCAAAAATGCCTTCCTGAAGACCTTTTAAAAATGGGGGATTCGTGATGGGTAATCTAATCTAATGGAGTCAGAAAATACTTTTAAATATGACTTTGCAACTTTGTTCTCTAAATAAAATACATAGTACAGTTTACAATTTCTTACATGTTAAAAATATATTTTACTTTTCTTTGATTTCGATGCAGTCGTTTTTAAGACTTAATTCAATCTTTTTAAAATATCTCATTATCAATTATCATCACTACTTACTTCTTACAATTAATCAATATCTTATCAATATTATCGCTAAATTCTCCAGATTTACACTCTAATTGAGAGCCAAGGGCATGAACGTTTAACGTGTTTATGCCCTTGATGAGAGCTTAGATTAATGAATGTAATGATCATTAAGATTTAAAATGAATTTAATTTCCAGGTGCATTTCATGTTTGCTGAGGCTAATGTTATGTTATATCTTTAACAATGCCGATACCCATATCTTTCCACAATCCCGGCATGTGACAAAAAATTGTAAACTGCAATATTGTACTCGTATGTAAGCATTTTTCTATGTATAAATCTACAATTTGAGTACAAATAAAAATGTCTTTACAACTGATTCTAATACGTAATGCGTTCAATCGATTCTTCCTTTTGCATACAATATTTTTAAATGCAACTATCGAAATAATTTGATTCAATCCTACACTTTTTATTCTTACGTCTTACCATATGAACTTATCGATCAAACTCTATATTTTTGTCATTGTCAATTTTTGCCGATCCATTCGCGAAATAATGCATTCAATAAAGCTATCATATACATAAAACAAAATTTATTCCCAGAATCCACAAAATAGGATTGAAGGTTTCAGATAGACTATCCAACTTATCTACTTAGGTTTAGGTGTAGGTACTTGAAGTATCTTACTTCAGATATTATTCATTCAAATGTGTTTGAATCAATGAAATTGAATTAATTACAAAAAAATAATTGGCTTCATTTAGCAAAATGTTAATGCTCCTTATTTGAGCCCCCTGAAATCTTCAAAACGGATCCTTACCATATTCTCATTTTTCCTCCTAAACAGTATCCTGAAATGTGAATGTTATATCAATAATCTTATCTGCATCTAATATCTGGTTACCGTTACCGCTCTAGACTTCTAGGTAAGGTTATCCCCCCCCCTCCTCCCTTTTATTGCGGGACGCCATGATCATGATATGATGCATGAATCATATCTTCGTTCTTTACTCACATGAACATTTTACCCACGCGCAAGTGCATCTCCTCTCTACTATACACCCAAAATATACGTGGTTTTGCCTTTGCATACGCTCTGGGCCATGTCATTATGAACTTTACGTAGAAAAACAGATCATATGGCAGAGAAAGCAAAAAATGTTGCCTTTTCGCAAAGAAACTCCTTTTGTTTGTGTGGGCACAAGCTAGATCAGAACAGAACAACTGTTACTGCTTTGTATATAGGTAGATACATAATTTAATTATAGACAGCTAGCAGTGTGATTACGATAGTTATAAATTGCGAAAATTATAACAAGTCATTTAGCGATAATAACTCGTACAATCCTTTTGGTGCATTTACAATTTAATGCATTGCGTTTTAAAAGTGACAGATTGTGCATTTAAAGTTGAAGCTCATCTCCTTTCAGTAAACAGTTTAGCAGTGACAAGAGAATATATTACGTGATTAGTACTTATCTCAACGGTCTTCAAACTAAATGGAATGCGAGATGTAAATTTAAATTAAGGTGAACATCAGCTGATTGCAGCAGGATAACATCAAGGAGGGTTGAGATAGCCGGATTTTATTACGTGACCTTGACCTTTGTATTGTTGGCGGTGTCAAAATGGTCTCGAGAAACTTAACGGAAGTTTTTATTCTCATGAGGAATAACTCTATGCAAAGCAGACAACTGTATGACCAGGTAATATGGTAGATTTTTTACTTTAATGCGAATAATTTGGCCTCAGTAAAAGTAAATTATATTTAGCTGACACTCTGACCACTGACAGTAATTAATAATTAGGTATGTATTATAATTATCCATCACGGTTATTAATTGGATGTGAAAATGAATGTATAAACAGAATCTGGAAGTATCGTCAGATCGAGTTGCGCTGATCAAGAAAGGTCCTTTGATTGTGGAGGAGGATATTGAATTGGGAAGTGGTCGCGGCGATGGTCACCGGACATCTCCGCCCCCGTGGATTGACGATTTGGAGGATATCAGGTACAACTGTACATTAATCACCCAGAAGATGAAGGAGCTCGATAATTTGCAAAATAAGCACGTTCAGAGACCTACGTTTGACGATGATACAAGTTCGGAATTCCAGATAGAGGAGGTCACGCAAACTATTACAAGGGTGAGTTGAATAACATAATATGAGTTAATTTTAAGTTATCCTAAATGAAACGTACCTATTTGCGCATTTTTTCTAAAATAGTGCAAAATGTTTTATTTGTAGTTGTTCGGGAACTGCCACAGGATCGTGACGCAGATGCAACATAAAGGAATCAGATCCACTTGGAGTGAGAAAAGGCTGAAAGAAAATGTCATAAAATCAGTCGTCGCAAGCTTGAGGGAGCTCTCTAATAATTTTAGGGGAAGTCAAGGAACGTACCTCAGAAGTAGGAAAATACACACAAATAAAAATAATCCTAAATTCAATTTGCAAAAGTCAATTCTTTCTGACCAATGTCTATTTCATGACACATAATATCACTGTCTACATTTTTCAGAAATAACTGCTCGGGAGGAAATGTCCAACCGCTACTTCGACATTCCAGATCTGATGAGTGAAAGTGGTCCGTACAGCTACGACCAAGATTTTCTAGTCTCTGACGTAAGGAACAGAAAATACTTTCATTTACTGTTAGGCTTAATTGTGACGTGTTTTAAGAAGTGAATTCTTTTTTATAGATTGGCGGTGGCCTGGGTAGCATCAAACAGCAGGAATGGACACAGCAACAACTATTAGCCCTCGAAGAAGATAACGTTGTGCTGCAGGAGAGGGAAAGGGAGGTGCAGCAAGTTGTGAAGTCAATAATGGATTTAAATACGATCTTCCGAGATTTGGCTACGATGGTTTCCGAACAAGGGGGAGTGGTGGATAGAATAGACTTTCATGTTGAAAACACACACGTCAAAGTTGAAGAGGGGGTTAAGCACCTCCAGAAGGCTGCAAATTACCAAAAGCGTAACCGCAAATGTGTTTGTTTGGTCTCAACCGTTATCTTAACAGTGCTAGCGATAATTTTGTTGGTGGGGCTTACGTAAAACTGTTCCAAGCTAACGAATCAAAATCAAAAATACATAAATATTTATTGGACCATACGCTCCGAGTTATGTTTTTTCGTCGACTGTTAAATAAGATATTGATGTAGACGTGTAGTACATGTACTATATAGACTGTTATTCCTTCATTTCATAATCATGTTTGATTAGAATTGAGTACCTATGCATTTTAGTGCGTATCTGCACCAGTCAATGTAACTGAATTTATCATTTGAAACCTAATACACTTCTGAATTCCACATTTCTTCCAATATTTATCCAAACATATTTATTTTCATTACCAACTCTAATATCTATTTAAATCTTAAATACTCGTATAGCATCTACTTTACTATTTATTTAAAAATGTCAGCACTGATTGTCGTTGAATCAATTGAGAAATGTTGATGTATCTATATGCAAGAATGTTATGTTAATAAAGTTCACACGCTATTTATTACGTAGCTGAAAGCTAGTAATGCGATCGATTTGGCGTCCGTCTGTCTGTCTGTCTGTCTGTCCGTCCGTCT
>JAQGAG010001167.1:0-10962 GCA_034696835.1 Lepidocyrtus lignorum
TAATTCAAAGCAATCACGTTACAGGCGTCCGCTGCAAGATGGAGGAGATTGAGCTTCTGATCGTTAATGTGCTTCCAATCTGCCCCCAGCTTGATCAAATGGGAGAAGCAATTTGGCGTCCGATTCCCCTTGATGGCGGCGGCGAGAACGGAGTTTCCGTTGACGTACTTAGCGTTAAAATCCACTAAATTCGCGCGGAGCAGACTGAGCGTGTCGTCTTGTACCTCCAGATTTTCCACTGCGCAGTGCAATGGAGTGGACAAGTGTTCTTCACCAGGAACATTGAATAAGTCAGCAAACTCCTTTCCGACTAGGATGAGGTACTCCACCAGTTCGTGGAACTGAGAGGGTGTGAGGGTGGTTCCTTTTCCAACCAGTTCGTGGACGAAGACGCAACCCTCCGCGTCTTCTAGGTATGGGTCGGCCCCTTTGTCTATCAGAAGTTTTATAAACTTCAAACAGAGACTTTTGTCTTCTCCCATGGCAGCTCTGTAGAGTGGGGTCTCTTCAAAGTAATTTTTAGGATTTAAATCCACACCCTTTTGAAGAAGCTCCTTCACAGCTTCCTCATCCTTCCGGTCAACTGCCAGATGCAACTCTGTCATTTCGAAATCTGGATCCCCCTCCTCCTCATCATCATCACTATCGAGGAGAACAATAACTTCAGGCGAAGAGCTCCGGTTCCCACCACCACCACCTTGTCCGTTTGCTGTTCCACTAGGCCCCGCCCTTGGGGCGACCTTCCTTGTTTCGCTGCTATTACTCACCGCGTCCTCCTTTTCCTTCATTTTACGAGCCCTACTGGCAATAAGACGTTGCTTGGTGGCTGCGGAGACCTTTATACCCGTGCTCGTTCTTTTCTCGGCTTCCGTCTTCTTCTTCTTCCTAGCCTCAAGGTCTCGTTTCTTCCAATATTCGGGGTTCCTAGCCTCCCTCCACTCCTGAATTTCTTCTGGACTTCGGTGCATAATGGGACGATTTACCCAGGAGGCTGGAGCAGTTACTGTAGTAGAATCAGGGGTCATGCTTCCAGATTCGGCTTCAGGAATCACAGATTCCGTCAAACAAAGAACAGTGTCATCTCCATCATCCCCTTCCCCTATGATAGTGATTATTCGGAACTTGGTATCTTCAGGCTGATTTCCGTCAATCACGTCGTCTTGTTCTCGACGTTGCTCCATCTTTAACAAACCAAAAAAAGCCAAAAACATACTTCATTCATCATTATCATATGTATTATCATTCGTTAACCACACCTGGAATCTTTTAATTAATAATGAAAGTCGATAAAATTAAGAAAAATATATTTTTAAAAACTCACCTTTTTCTTTCTGCCTTGGGTTCACGTTCACCTTTCACCTGGGCTTCCTCAAGTCCCCCTCAACTCAACCAATTCTCCCAAACAACCTTATCAATCAAATAAGCCTATCACCAATTTAAAATCAATTCCTGGCTCCGCGCACAGCTTCGGGACGGGAGTCCACGGTTGTCTCCTTCACTTTAAAAGCTGTGGCCGGGTTTTAAATTTGAATCGGGAATTTAGCTACTAAAGCAATACCTTACTGATAACCCAAATGCACGTTGATATATCTATGCAATCGGACTCGACTCGACTGCATTCAAGCTGGATGAATAATGTCGTCTTTATACGCATGACCAGTGAAAGTATTTCAGTCTGGGAATGAAAGCCCTCGATTTTTTCTGCATAGGTAATGTAATGACAGTAATGAGGATTGGGAAAAGGAGGAAGGAGACCGCGATCCCACTGCTGAGTGCTGACTCTAGTCTGTCTGGCTGGGTCTGGAGTCGGAGACGCATTGAAATATTGAAAAGCAAATAATAAATGCCAAGCCAGGAACAAAAAAGCGTTTTTACCCAAAACGAAATATGGATGAACAAAGATCGTTGTTGGAGTATTGGGGCAAGCTGAGAATAATCATGAAGTGCAATTCGACCACTTGCATTTATCTTTCCCTTCCTTCCAGGTTCTAAAAATGTAATTATTATGTGATGATGATGAATGATAAAGTTCAATATTATATGATTATTGTGATTGTTTTTTAAAATGCCTTTTTGAAGCCAATCAAAGCACAATCGAATATCATTAATTGTTTTTTTCTCTCGCAAACTTCAGACCTCACCTGAAAATCGTATTTAGTTTGAGAACAGAAACTGAGAGAGCTGTTCAAGCGAACAGATACTTGTTGTGTTGATATAGTTGAGTTGTGCTATTCCAGCATAAATATGTACAACACGTTATTACGTACCTGTAAGGTATGTACGAAGAATGAGAATTATTACGATACCATTTTATATGATGGAATTATACATGCTTGAAGAATTATTATTATATTATATGACAATCAGTCTCATTGGTTAGAGCCGTCGATATAATATGCAAGTTTCGAATTCGAATCTCGTAATGGTAAACTAACATGGTTTGGCAGAGGCAATGAATTTTTGTGAATGAAGATATGTCACTCAAGTTCCTAGTTTGTCAAACAAGGTTAAATAAACCGAACAATCGACAGATTGATGAAGCTATACACAGTGAATTGGTCATAGTATGTGATTAAGTTATTGATTGGCTACGACCGTATTCATTTCAGGGTTTCCAAATCATTTTTCATTTATTTTAACTCTGAGGTTACAACTTCAAATTTGAAGTTTCAAATTATTCTGAAGTTACACTATTGCTGAAGTTTCAAATTTGCAAAAATTTGCGCTACGGCGCCCAAGATGCCTGGGTATCGCCCATCTTCGAACTTGTCCAAGCTATGATCCATACCTACCTATTACCGAAAACAGAATTTGAAAATACCCCACCGTTCAGGAGTTATAGTGGTCACAGACGGACCGACGGAAAAACAGCCGATCGCGCTCAAAACCATAATGAAGCATAGCTTCATAATAAACCAAATGCTCACAACGACGGCTCTCAACCACAGAGGATAAAGAGGATAATTTCAGGGCTCTCAACCTGTTAATATTGGCAAGTATTTTATCCTCTCAAATGTACATAGATATGTACATTATGTAGGACAAGTATTAGGTATATCAAGTTCATCGTTACTAACGTTGCTAACAAGTAAATAGTAAATTACAAAATTAAGGAAATTCGCTTTCACTCACAATCGTATCATTCTATGATTTATATAGATCAATCAAATTTCGAATTCTTTGACATAATGTTCTAGTCCTGGTCGATATTTACAAAATTGATATCGTAATCAAATTTTTTGAGTTTGAAAATTTTGTTATAAAATATTTGTTACATATAGGTTAGAAATAGCATCATCATCGATAATACCAAGTCGCAGCAAAGATGGCTTGTAGAGGAACAGACAATCATAAGGTTATGAGTAACTTATTCTACTTACGTACCTAAATCAAATTGCATAAAGTGCCAAATTCGTTCAAAACGTTAATTTTTTTGCTTATTATGCTCCTCTCTCCAATAACCAGTCATCACTGTCAGCAGCAGCAGCAGCAGTTGACGAACCAATTGATAACATGACTGGCCGCATTGCTGACCGTGTCAGGATCATCATCGAGGAAGTAATTGGAGGAAGCTGGTACAACAACGCAGACGGCAAGCAGTGGTGTCGCTCTATTGGAGACACAGTTCTTGCGACCCTCCTCAATATGGAGCTGCCCTACAAGTATATTGGTTAGTTTTTAGCAGTATTTTTTTCAATCTACATTACTCACTATTTTTTTATGATCATCATCATCATCATGATAATATCACTTGATAATTTTATGTCTTTTCACATGCAGTGACTTGCTCTGTCATGACCAATGCATATGAATGCGGAAATCAAGAGGAACGCTTTTCTTTCTTGGACAATGCCACCGACCGCAACATCAACATTGTCTGGAACAACGAGAGCGTCTCATGTAGTTTGGCCATCTTTGCACTTCGTATTATGTGATGCGAGTAGTGATGCGAGTAGATTATGTGATGTGTATATTATTTGTACTAACCTAACTCAAAATTGAATGTAACGAAACCAACCCATTTTCAAATCCTTCCAGTATTACAGTAAAGAAAATCCTTACATAATTGATAGTGAATCAAATGAAAATTTATGTTGTACGGAACTTCATTACTGTTTACTTGTTTCATAAGTTTATCCTCTTGTCACTACACATTAAAATATTAATTATTTCTCATATATAACTCTATAGTAAATAGATTTTGTTCTTAATTGTTATTTACTAACAGAATAAAAAATTACCGCGAGAAATGCCATCACTGTACATGATTAATTTACAGGGCAAGCCATTTAAACGTAATTTTTAGAGTAATTAAGATTAAAGTAATTTTTTCTGTTTATTTATTGTATTGCGGCATTCGTTATATCACACAACAACACTAACAAAAGAATTTGATACTGTCATCCATTAAGTAGTCGTTTTTTATTGCTCTATATTTGACTAGTATTGCTAGCACCTCCAAGGCGGCGAATATGTATACTGGAAGCCGTTACAGAAAATGTCTAGAAAGGGCAATATTAATGTTTGTATACCTAGTTATATGTGTTTTATAGAAATCCAGCACCACCATACGGCGATCCCATACACTTAGGGAGGCACATCGGGTATTCCTCGTTTGGATATATCTCTAATGTTAATTTAGCTTTATCGAAAGATATACCCAGTGTAGTTTAAGTGTGCAATTAGGCATTTGAAGTATGCGCGACATGGTCATATCACTTGGTGACATAATGTCTCCCATGGATAAGACAAACGGAGGTGACATACCTGGACATATCCATTATCGACATGACCACTAAGTAACTAGCATCGATATATCGACCAATGTCTAGGGAAAATATATCACAAGTATGCTTCTGCTAGTTTAGTTTGGTTTGTAAAAGGAGTTTTCACCAGATTCATCCTATCCCAATAATTATTTTAGTTTGGTTTGTTCCCTTTCACTGTTCCCTCCTGTCTTTCTAGAAGAACGAAAAAAAATTCCTTTGCTCGCACTCCTTTAATGAATGAACTAATCTGTTTCCTTCTGATTAATATTGAGTCTACTCATCAATCTTGAGGGAGTGAGAGCGAGATGCCAAGAAACGAAGAGACTTCTACAGGCAAAGGTCACCCTCATTATTTATGTTTGAGGATTCGGATGTGATCCATGTTGCACATTTCCACAAACAATAAACACGTCATGTCTGTGTCTTGTTGCATTTTCAGCTTATTTTTCTTCCTGTTTTCTTTTGTTTCAGCTTCAGGAGAATGGTCTGAAAGATTGATCAATGTAGAAATGAGAGATAAATCAATATGACAGACAGAAAAAGGGGAAATTTTTTCTCCTTGTGAAAATAGTTTGGAAAAGACTGTAAAACTATTATAATTGATTAGAAAAATAAAAAGAGGAATCTAATGGTAAAAGATGATAAGAATAATATGGTAAAATACACCTATGCTTTATGTGATGGGTCGGGTGGTTGTTTTATGATGGATGTGGTAGCGTCCATGCTACATCAATGAGCTGGATGGGTGACTTGTCGGTTGTAAATTTCCCCAAATTTTTGTACAACCAGTATTTTGCCATTCAAGTGAAAACATACGGCCGATACAGAATCATTTGAAGCTTGGAGTGATCATTCTTTTCAATAAAATATGTAAATGATGCAGTTGTATTCCACGTGACCTGCTTCCATGGGCTGGTAAGGTGTGGTTACGCTTTAGTATAGGTAGATTCTTACATGATATAACCATATTGTTCTTGTATTTGTTGGTCAATTAGGTAATCATTTATTTTGTTATTTTGAGATTATTCGTAAAAATGCTAATCAAATGTCATGCATATCACTGGACGTGATTGTAAAGCTTGTTTTCCTGTACAGAATGCAAACAAAAGTCAACCACATGATAAGTAAAGATAAATATTACAGAGACGTCGGATGGTTTAATGTTAGTGATACACATTTGCGTAATAGTGAGACGTTAAAATAAAATCTGAAAGTTCCGAAAAAATGTTAATAATACCCACCTATAATATCCTTCTTATATAATATGCTTATGCTTTCTCCTAACCAAATACTGTATTTTTCCATTTACAGTACGGGGTTCAAATAGAGCGCGGGCCCCGTATATAACGCGGGGTTGAAAATTGATTGTAGCAAAAAATCGCTGATAAGCCTGTAAGGCATTTCATTGCATGCAAACGAGCAAGTTAACGCCCGCGTTCTATCGTTCTATTTGGAAAAATACGGTACTACACTGACAAAAATTGAAAGTTTTAAAATGTAGTCACTGATTGGAAAAAATATCAGGAAAGACATTTAAACTCAAATTTTTATGTATCACAAGCGTGTACTTTTCATGACTTTTTTAAAAACGTATTTATATGCATACAGATACAATGAATGTATGCAAATACAAATAATTTTTTGTTTGTTTTTATTTAACTATAAAATATGAGAAATTTATTTATTATTTATATGTGATCAAAAATTGTAATTCATTTAAATTTTAAAAAGGTTAATTAAAAATGATTTTTTGTAAGACTCGAAATGGTTTTGAAAAAATGAATCACTCGCTTTCATTGGTAGCCTCATTTTCTTCCTCTTACTCCTTTCTTAACTGGGATTTTCTTTTTCTCGTCTTCCTTGTCTTCCTCCTTCTTAACCGAGGGCAGCACTTTCTTTTTCCCACCGTTTGACGCTTTCTTCACCCTTTTAACTCCTTTCTTAACTGTGACTTTCTTTTTGTCGTCTTCCTCGTCTTCCTCCTTCTTAACCGAGGGCAGCACTTTCTTTTTCCCACCGTTTGACACTTTCTTCACCCTTTTAACTCCTTTCTTAGCAATCTTAACTGGGACTTTCCTTTCCGCATCTTCTTCTTCCTCCTCCTCTTTCAATTTCTTGTTCTTTTTCTCTTTAGCAGCAGCGGTTAGAAGCTTCTCCTTGTTCTTTCTATCAGTTTTATCAACAGGGGCAAGCTTGCGTCCGACAAATGTAAACTTCCCGTCAGGTGTAACACGTATGTATTGTTGTTTTTTACACTTTGTTTTCTTCCCGTCCATGTGGTCCATAACTCCACCAACCTTGTTAAACTCCCTATCACAAGAACTGTCACTGCATAAGAATCGATCGCGTTCTGTGACTGGCTTATGACTTGCTGCATGCCGTTTCATTCCTTGAAGAGTAGTGAATGAGCTACGAATTGATAATAGGTATATATATTTAATGAAATATTGCAATATTGTAAAAGAATGATTATATTTGTTGTAGTTTTAGTAATCAAAAAAATTATGAACTTACTCATTACATCCATCATATGTACAAGGAAATGGCTTGTTTTCATAATGCGTATTGAGATGGTCCAATAAGAGTTGGCGTTTCCCTACATTTAGATCGCATATTGGACATCTCCATACTGATGTCATCTTGGGTTTTCCCACAGGGCGCGGACCGTCTCCTTTGAACACCGGGGTCCTTCTGCTAGCAACAAGGTCGAAAATTTCCAGTGCCGTTCTTCTCTCTCTTCCATGAGGATCGCTAGTGTTTTCCGGTGTTAAACCAAAGTTTATATCTGGCAAGTAACGGTAATCTGACAACCTCTCATAACTCCTAGGATAGCAATGAGCGAATACCGGTACTTGTACCCTCACACGTCCTTCTCGGGCAACTGTTTTGTACTCAATTCTTCCTATTGAAATGGTGCCATTGTTCCTAAAGTTTTGAACTGGGGGAGGTTGATTGGACTGTGTTTGGAGTGGAGGCGGCTGATCACGTTGTGCCTTTCGGAATCTTTGGGCTGGAGGCGGTTGGTTTGCAAGACGACGCTTAATTTCCGCTTTGTTTAAAAACTCGCCATTGTTTCGTTTTGGACCGCCATCAAAAACGTGTTTAGTATTATGGGCTACTTCCTCCAACATGACAATGTCATCGTCACTGTCATCCACATCTACGAGTACACTGGAGCATTCATCTTTAACTCCATGCAGAACTGCTGTATTCTCAGATATCGTTTGAGATCCTACTCCAGGCATGTGTCTTACAAGTCCACTCGGGGTATGAGAAATTGCATCACTCGATTGAGTACTTCTATTTGAAGTAGGATTTCCGTCAGAAGATGATGATAGTCCTATTTGTATCACTGGTGCTGATATATTCGATCCAGTGTTTCCAAAACGAAATGCTGCAGCCGCTTGTGTACCAAGCCGGTGAGTCAGATCTGATTTGTTCATATCGAAAACCGTTCTGGTAGGAGCTGTGCAGACATCATCCTCATCATCCTCATCACAAGTTGGGGCTTGTATGGGAGAAGTAGTGTGAAAAGTAGTAGCACTGGATGATGGTCCTTGAGTCGCAAGAGGAGGTAAAGATTGAGTCGATTCATTACATGGTCGTGTCACAAATCTTTGCGCTGGAGGAACTTGATTGGCACAACGACGTTGAAGGTCAGATTTGTTAAAAAAAGGCATCCTTTTGGGAGGAGAACGTTCATCTACAACCATGAGCTCATCGTCACCTGCACACGTCGTATCCTTATTGTTTTTCTTGTGTTGTCGGTCATCAGAAAAAGCTCCCGTCTCAGATAAACGCCTTATGCTACCGGGTGGTGGATTAGGCGGCTTACTATTAGCTGATGAACCTGCTCCTACTCCTGTGGGGGATGCTGATGATGATGCTGTTGGGTTACATATCTTCTCTACATTTTCCGGGATATGAAGCATAATTCCATCAGATTTCTTTGAGGGATCCATGAATGTGACTATAGGAAGGTAGGAAAAGTATGTAGAAACCCACAAACTATCTCACCGACAAAAACTGGTGACACGAAAAAGTTTTTACGAAAAACGTTTATAAAACTCAAAAATATCACGAGTTTCAAAATAAAAATATGTTATTATCAATTTATGATAATGAAGTGAAAGGTTAGGTGACTTGCAAATTTAGAATTGCACAGGGTCGACTGGAAATGTGGAATGGATAGAAATTTAAAAAAGTGGTGTCTAGAAAATTTTTTCAGTGGCAACCACATCACTATCCATTATGTAACGACTAATTTGAATCAAAGTTGCCATTGCCAGTTTATATCCAGTCTCTATAGCCATAGCCAGACACGTGAGTGATAGCGCAGCATAGCTGATCATGAGCATGAAACGTAAACAAAGAAATGCACCTAACATCTGATTGCGAACATCAGTGCACATTATGAGGAGGCAGTGATGCTACTGCTACATGGATGTACATGTAGGTAGGTAGTGTAGTATGATAAGCGATGCAAAATGTGAATCTACATATTATATTGACATTAGGTTAATGCAATACTTTTTTGTAAATAGGATAACGGTTGTTAATTTGAATAAATTTCAAAATGGATAAATGTATCAGAAAATAATAATACATGTATTCTTGATTGTATGTCGTCGGTGTTTCTTCGAAAAAAAATGATTTTTATGAGTAGGTATGTAAATATATAGTAGGTACCTATTAGTTTGATTAGGTTATTTCTTAGATTATTGATAACGTGGTTGATGTTACGGTTACTATACATGGCG
The DNA here is from genome assembly GCA_034696835.1 of Lepidocyrtus lignorum. Classification (NCBI taxonomy): domain Eukaryota; kingdom Metazoa; phylum Arthropoda; class Collembola; order Entomobryomorpha; family Entomobryidae; genus Lepidocyrtus; species Lepidocyrtus lignorum. Next base: position 9,530 of record JAQGAG010001167.1, read on the forward strand.
TCGTTTGGTTTGTACTGTATTTCATTTTAACTTTGAGATGGTTGGATTAGTGAAAGTGAACTACGACTACTGTCAAATAAATATCAACTACTGAAACAGAATACTCTGTACAACTATGTGAAACCATGTTTGCAAGATATGCAAACCAAATGTCTGGCATTTCCATTGCATTGTAGAAAAAGTAGATAAAGACCAAGATCGGTAGCGAAAATCATGGCTTTACTACCGCTCAATTCTGTGTTAATATTACACTCACAATATGGGGTTTTCAAACAAGGGGTACCGAGCAAATATAGGGCTATCGTTGGGGCGATATCCAATTGGAGTTAAAGAATGGTATATACAAAATCAACCCCTTGTTTACAGATAATTTATAACCGATGCGAATGGTTTGAAAAAAATAAAACGGTGACCTGTCCATCCATGATAAACCCTAACTAAAGTGGAAGAGGAAAAAAAACAGCACCTTCAAAGAAAAATGTTGGGAAAGTGTATGCGGTTATAAGCCTACTCATGTGGGACAACTAGGCATAACAAATTCATTATATTTATATTTACTATGAGCATAAATTGATTTCGGAAATATCTGGTTGGGAATGAATAAAATGAAACGGGAATTGCCTGGGAATTCAGATGTTTACAATAACTTAAGTTCCACACTTATTTTTTTTATTTTTTATTGTTTTGTCGTTTCTCTGTAAGAAATTAGTGTAAATAAATTGTTCACTTGTCTTGTGAATATTGTAAACTTTATGAAAAAGATCCAAAAGGTTTTTTAAATTTTTAAATATTTGAAGTCATTTCAAATGCGAGTAAATCTCATTACCTATTTAAAAAAAATGACGAGCAAAAAGCAAAATATTAAATATAACACTAAATCACTCGATAAATATTTGAATACCTACTCAGCGTCAGTTAAACATGTAGAAAAAAAATACATTGTTGTTACGCTATAAGCTACAAATCATGTCGGTTGCAATCCGATAGTTTTGATGATATAACAGTCATTTCCGATCTTTCTACTTTCTCTCTAATCCAAAAACGACTGAATACGACAGAGATTATTACGTACATGCAAGGTATGTTATGGTTTTGCCATGAGTCCGTCTGTTCGTCGGTCTGTTTACTCTCTAGCGTCTTAACGCGTAAACAGATTGTATTCAACCAGACATGCAAACCGCTCACTAATCATCATTATCATTATCAGCAATCAGTTTCCATGTCAAGATGTATACATTAATGATACACAACCATAGTCTCATAATATATTATGTAATTGAGTGAACTAGGTTTATGACTATACGTTAAGTACTTACCCTTGTCCAGTGGATTGGGATTTTAAAAGTGTTTCAAAAGCATAGATTTACATATATAAAGTCTAGATGCCACAGCTCCGGATTTTAACATGGGAAGGGACTTTGGAGACTGTGATT
>JAQGAG010001168.1:0-10951 GCA_034696835.1 Lepidocyrtus lignorum
GGTGCATATGTCCGCTTTTAATTTTAAATCAGCCAACCCGAATGTCCCGTTTAAATTCCAGCCAACTTTGCATAAGTCTGCTTTTAATATAAACCAACATTTTATTTGTCGTTTTTAAATTCATGCCAATTTTGCATATGTCCACATTAAAATCTACCGCAGCGATGTGCCATTTCGTTTCCTTCTTAAAAACATCCAAATCCACTCATCTAGTCACAGATAGGTAGGTCATGTGGCTGCGGCTGGTCGAAATTCCTGAAATTGTTAAATTGTTCAGCTGGAACCAGTAAACTAACTGAAAAAATACTTTTTCTTAGTGAAACCTTACTCGTTCAAGCCCAAAATGAACTTTTTGACTCGATTTATGTCAGAACGAGGAGACCGAAAAATTTGCCGGAAAATTTGTACCGGAGCTTCATAGCCATAACTAGATTAGCAAATATGGAGGAAGATTGTAGGTATTAGGCTGATTTCATGGTTATGTAAAAAAAATGAAGGCTGTGTTATGCATGGCTGCACAAAATCTATTTAAAATATTGCGAAAACTCTAAATCCATGAAAATGCCGCTTGATATAATGATGTTTTGATTGGCATACCTAGTTACATTTATGCAGTGCTTGCTATTTATAAAGAAAAACTGGTTTTACTTTGCTGCAACAAACTGGATATTCAGTTTCCACTAAAATTATCCCATTAGACACCAACTCATGAGAAAAATGAATGCATTTTGCAGTTCTTATCACTATCCTATCTCACTCTCTGTTTGCAAAACAGATCATACTTTTCTTTCTCCGAAGTTTGCATAGCCAAATCAAAATGCCAAGCCCGACAATAATCTTATCATCTTTTGCAATTATGCTGAATCATTGGATTGGGCTAAAGTTAAAATAGCAGGATAATTGTTTAAAAGTAGCCTGTGACTAAAGTTTTTAGGTCAACTTCATTTTCCAATTTACAACCAAGGCCAACTAACTCGGATACCTGGAAAAGGCGTGCATAAATGATAAGAGCATAATGTACACATTCGGGATGATAAGTGTAATTTGTTCACAATATTATTCTTACATACATACCTACCTACTTACTTTCTGCAGCTGCAAAAGTTATGTTAGGCAAAATCATAGAAATTGGGTATACTTAAGGTAGGTGTTTGAAATTGAAGGTATGTAAACCGCTTGAGCTATTTCAAAGGTTTAGATTCTTGGCCGTTGGTTAACAAAATTCATATTTTGTTCTCTATATGGCAAGAATAATAAGAGCAAAGTTCCTTTTTAAACAATTTTAATACGAGATTTGTAAAACATAACATATATTTGAGGCAAACTCTAAAAAGTTTGTATGTACATACACTTAAAACGAGCTGTATAAATGTAAGAAATAACAATAAAAGTTAAAAAATAATAATGGCATTTTTTGTCGTTTTACACAAAAATAAATATAATTCTTCGTGCAAACAGTTAGTACAAAATTATGCATAATATTAATTTGGCCGCAATTTTGTTCCCCCAAACCTTTGACTTCTCTCGCTTTTATCAAACTGCATCTCCAAAAATGGGAGCCACTGGCGCTTCAGAACATAGGTTTTTACGGCACGTCTCGTCTTCGGGGTCAGAAATGGTCTCATTCCATCAAGAACCATTTGGAATGAGGGTGTCACTGTAAGTATTTTAGAAAAATAATTTAAAACACTGATTTCATTTTTTTGTGATATAATTCAATAATTACTCTGAAATTAAATAATAAACACTTTACTGTTAATCGCAACCGCGTACTGTAGAAGTTCCGGATAATGGTTTTCCCAAATGTGGCCGAATCTGATGTAAATCTGATTGCCTGGAATGAGTTTCCAATACAAAAATATGAATTATTTCCCAATATGCCACTTATCGCTTGTAATTTTTATTTCATGACTAAAAGCTGACTTACAAACGGGACACCCATGTCGCAAACTGAATCCCTCCACATCCGTCAATAATACCGCCTGGGTGACATTCCTCCCTTCTCTCCTCAGTCTGTACAGTCTTCTCGTATTCAGTTCAAACATTCGATTCATCCAGCGCGAGAGTAGCATCCCTTGTCCGGTTAATACTGCCTTCCGCACATCCCAATCTGAAATCCACCATTCAGCCGTGGGGCTCCCATTCTTATCGAATGTGTCCACGTATGCGGGATAGTCCAGATGGAATTCCGTCCAATTTTCTTGGGCGATCAAGTCCATTTTCTCTTCCTCTCTCCATTTTAGATTTTGGAGGAATTTTTGCTCCGCGTTTTTGACATTGAGCGATTGGGCTAATGGACAGAAAAAGATAATGAGAGAAAGTACAACAGCATTTAAGTCACATTCATCTAGTTTAATTAGCATGGAATTATCCGTGAACTATTAAGTGAATTTTAATAATATTCATACATCGAAGCCATCCCATGAGGTATAAATCATCCTGCGAGAAGTTTGCGATTAGGGTGTTTGGAGTGATTTGGGGTAGAATTAGTTTCTTGAACTGTCTCATAGTGCCCCGGGAAAAATAAGACTCAAATTAGCTGTTTTAATAAGGCTAAACTCTATAAACTCGCACAAATGATTATTCTGAGACCTGTTGAAGTGCAGCAGCTTCATTTGCAGTTATAGGGAATGGAGGGCCAACTGAGGCCAGTGCCTTCACATTATCCGTCCTTCCGCCTATTAACATAATAGACAGGATGGTGGTCCACGAAGCAATTCCTTGCGTAGTGGTTCTGGCCATTCCAATTCCAACTTAACTTTAATCGAGGTTGGAACAACGAATTAACGAATATTACAGATTATGTGTCACTTTTATTTTGATATGATCTGGGATATAATTTTGTATTTTTTTTGCACTTGTATTTAATTTCACTTATGCATGCAGACACATTTTCAAACTTTAGACTGCCGTTACTTGCAACAAAACAATTAGGAATTGTTTGATTTGGAGAAAACCTTGGAGAGTGTGTGATCGCTGGTAAGTTTATACTTGGATTACTTCATCTATATTACATCCTCTTCTCGTTATCATATTACTCAGATGCCCACATCAGGATTCTTGATTTAGGAAGCTCAACATCGTAATCTGTTAGTCTGAATATAAGCTTAGAGAACTCTTGGAATGGTGCTTGGGTTGCAGACACCTATTGCGAATTGCAATGAGAATGGATGGGACTGCTTATCGGTCTAAAAGCCAACATTAAAAAAACAAATACGAGTTGCGAATTAACTTTCCTTTGTATCAGTCATCCCCAGTGAACGCTATGGCACAACCCAGCAACTTTGGAATCGAGGTATATGAGCGGGCAGGTATTTATTATGCTTGGGTGATTCGTAATGTGGGGGTTGAAAAGGAGTGATCCGATCCGATCCGATAGCTTTTATTATCACCACATCATATATGTAATTAAATTATCTTCATCTGCATCATCCACCACTCTTATTCCTTATCTTGTAAATCATGCGTAAGCATGCTTTCCTGAATGCCACGGGGTAAGGCTAAATGCTACTTGTCTTTGGTCTTTTCGACATGCAGCGTAAGGAATTACGCACGTACCTAATAAATTGTTTGTTCATTTCTCGTTTCATTTTTCAATTTCCTAGCAAAATGAATGGGCAAGTGATTCTCTATGTTGTAGATGAAAGCTAAAGCTAAAAAAGACATTGCAAAGTATTTTTAGGGCATTTTACTTTATTTGTCCATTGGAATTATAATCCAAATTTGCTAATTATTTGATTACATCAGTAATCTAAAATGCCTACCAAGATTTATCAACTTTCGGTTAGTCAACAATATTTCATTGACAATTTGACAATAATAGCCGCGACTTTTTCCTCGTTACATAACGTGCTGGATGTATTGCGCAAAAGAGTAAGGATTAGAAACGAATGGAAAATGTCTAGTCTAGCTAATAAAAACCTCATCAATTCTCAAGCAATTTCAGAAATTAGAATATTCCAACAAACGGATTGACCTTACTTCATATATCTAAGTAGGTTAGAAATAAGAAGTGGCTACCAACCAGTTTCTTGAAAGTGCCTCCCCATTCCATGCAACATGCTATTTGCATTTCATCATAAAACATTTATGACCTTTTTAGCGTAATAAACTGAATCTGCTTAGGTACTCGCTCTAGCAAAATAATTACCCGTCTATAATGCCCAGCTTACCAGACAGACACTTATTTATGCCTTCCTTAAGGTCTTAAGTAAATTCGCATAAATAAAAAAACCAGCCATTTAAAAAATACGTTTCCTAATTTTGTAGGAAACTTACACTACTAATATATTCATCTATCGTGTGAATTACAGCGAAGGAGTGAAAAGTTCCATTAAAAGAATTTAATTCTTTATCAGTACACGCATGAATAATTTTACTACTTTACGCTACGGCTACACTGCTGGATAGCCGTCGAGTCGATGGATGATACCAACAAAACAAATAAAAAACCAATTAGGCTCTGATATGCCATTACACAAACACAGTTAATCCATAGATAATATTTGATAGGTATGAAAATTGAAATTCAGACAAGAATATTCCATTAAACACTGCAACAGTGTTGCTTTCAACCGGTCATAAAAATTTAGTTAAAAACGGTTTGAAACGAAGTTAACCATTTTCCTTTGTCGAATGGCTGAAATGTGATATGGCTATCGGCAAAATATTTCATTTGTTCTGGCTTTTTGCAAGCTAATTTACATTTCCGTTATAAAATGTCTAGATCTCGCCATATTGCATAATTTCGGTATATATCAAGTCGCAATATGAATATTATGCGACAAGAACATGTTTTTGTATCAAATCGGGCTTAAAATACCTGAGTTTTGAAATTATCGCAAAAATGTTTTGCCAATTTCAGCGGATAACTTGCAGATGCATGCTCAAGCCAATTTCAAATTCATGGACTCAGAAATTTAAATTCATTCGCAATATCGCAATACCACTACTACCCATGATCTTTTAGAGATAAGGGTGGAATTATCTCAGAAAGCAAATTATTAGATGTGGGACCTACTTTAGTAACTGAAAATAATAATAAAAATCCTTTCTAAATTACATTTTTAGCATTCTGGTGGTATCAACGTTAGGAGTTTTTGTACTTAAGGATAGGGTGGCGGCGACACAACCTTCTAAATCTCTTCCATTTCCAAACCATATCCACTGTAGTTTCATTGCGGCTACGATATGATGGGCTTTGTAACCATAATGGCCCATCCATAACACACGGCAATCCTTCTCTTTCACAAATGCGAAATCCCCACTAAAATCGCCATTTTACCCGGGTCGGGAGTGTCGGGACCGAATAAATGCCAAAATAAAATCATCATCAGCATCATTCATAAATCATATAACCCATATCGAAGAATGAAAGAGAAAGCAACGCAAAAGCATGAACAAAGGATTCACGATAGCAGCAGCAGCATAAATAGGCAATAGGTGGGGCAAGGTAAGAGCTCTGACCTAATCAATTAATCATTGCTCGAAGTAGGCAAATATAAACAGCCGAGAACCTTTGCTTTTTTGCTACTGCACTTCCAGCTGATTTTTGCACGTGCGTCGCTGCAAAATGCAAACAATTTTGCGATTTAGTCAATTTCCCTTTCTTGCAAGCCGCAAAGGCAAACATCAACATCAACAAAAAGCAACGAGGCGATCCTTGCACTCGTCGACTCGTCCTCCAATCCAGCAATGGGATTTCTCGATGGAAGTTTGAAACTTTCCGTGGCGGCGTCAGCAGCGTTGTTGGGTAAATGCCGGATTATGTGGAAATCGCCATGATGATAATCGCGCGGTATTTCAAAAATCGAAAACTTCATTGGCGAACTGTGAAATGTCTAATCCTCCCGCATTCTGCTGAGTTTCGTGTTTCCGCGAAAGTCGAAATCGAATCAAAGGTCGGTTGGGAATAGCAAAGCCAGGGAAATTAGAGAGAAAAGTTAACTAAAAAGTTAATTGTCTTCGCTAAAGGATAGTTTGTTTGGAGATTTGTAATTAAGTCTGAAATATTTATTTTTTCTGAATTCGAAGGTCGGAGATTTTAAGTGAAATTCCTTGGGAAAATGAGTGACGCCGGTGGTGCTGGATCTGGAGGCTCCATGGATGGAGGGGGTCAAAGTAATCCCGAGAAACCGATTGATTTGTGGGCAGTCATAATTGAAGACACTAAACGGAAGTTGATGGAGCAGTTCAGCCAAAATGAGGACACCGAAGCGGCTAAAACTCTGGAGGAAAACAGAAGTCTGATGGAGCAGGTCCGAAATCTGGAGGCCAAAGTAGGCGGGGTCAGTCTGGAGAATGGGGAGCTGGAAAGGAAGCTATCGGAGGAAAGGGATAAGGTGAAGGCAATGAAGAATGTTTGCAGAGTAGCAGCGGGACAGCTGATCCATGTTCATCGTGCGGTGGCTCAATCTGTCGCAGTCCTGTTGCGATTCGCAGGTGGAGGGGAGGAGGGAACTGCTGGAGGACCTTCCAATCATGTTCCAGCGAACAATGTGACTTTGGCAGCGAGGGAAGTTCCAGATGTCGCCGGGAATGAAGTGACCGTGGCTGACGCGGAGGATCAAGTTATGGCTAGCGCTGGGGATGACGTTCCTGCAACTGCCGGAAATGAAGATTCGGCCACCACTGAGAGCGAAGTTCCGGCGACCACTGAGAGCGAAGTTCCGGCGACTACTGCGAATGAAATTCCGATGGCTATTGAGACTGAAGTTCCCTTTATGACGATTAAGACGGAAATTCCGGAAGATATGGACGCAGAAGAACAACTAAATGGAGCCCCTCCTCCGGCTATTCCATCTACCAGCAACCGCACTACTGCCACTTTCGGCATCGGTGATAACATAACTGCCGCTGTAACACTTGGAACGATTAAAGAGGAAGGGTGTACCAATGGCGGATGTTCATCTCCTCCTCCACCTTCAAAATCTCAGATTGACTTTATGAAGCAGCTTTCACTTCAAGTGAGAACGGGTCAGATTATTCGGAAGTACAGTAATATTCGTTGGATCAAACGCGATCGGTAAGAAGAAGTCAATTGTCAGTGATTATTAATTAATCTACCTGTAGCATAGGTATACTATTTAAGCAGTATAATCCTAAATGTTTTAAATGCTTTGAATTATGACTTCAGCGCAAGATTCGGGCTAAGACCAATTCCGCAAGTACGCCAGTACCGACCAACTACTCCGCGACCCGTCAACAAACCCAACAAAGAAAGTCAGCCTCCTCCAAAGAAAAAATGTCGCATTGCAAGGCATGCAAAAAAAGATGAAGAAGTATTGCTGTACCACCGAGTGGATGAAGCTATGGCGGCATCTGGATGCTACTGCAGTTGTGGACTGTCATTTTCGGCTAAAGTCTGCCTGAATCGACACATCCGGTACTACAATGAAGATTGGAAGTTTAGGTGCTCGGATTGTAAGAAGAGCTACTTTTCCACGCACTATTTGAGAGTACACATGGAAAGGGTACATTTGAAGCCTTTGGTTTGTGCCGCTGGATGTTCGAAATGTGGAGAAATCTTCACAACTCATAAGGATGCTTTCCGTCATCGAAAAAGTTGTTCCTCGGTAGGTATTCTTTGTTAACTTAAACTTATCGTTAGTTCTTAATTACTTTTAGATGAATTCAAAATTCCAAGAAATTAATTATGGTAAATTATTAAATGATGAATTGTTTTTGGATTGTTTTAGAATTGAACTTTGGTCCTCTGGGGTCGAAGAAGGAGACTTGAAGATTGGCAAAGAAGAGATCAACTTAAGTACATCGAAAAATACTACGATATTTTAATTTTAATTACCTATTAACTATATTTGAAATAATATCCCTTTTACCCTAAAAGGGATTTAGGGTTTTAGTATTTCGAGAAATCGGAATTATTAGTCTTGTTTTTGTATAATTACTTCTATTACGTTTGTGTGATATTGTGAATGGGATGATATTAGGCATATTTATTGTCAGCTAGATGTATTCATACACCTACCTATGTGTATTTATAGATTTATACAATATAAAACGCTGTAAAAATTAATTTAAATAAATAGCTAATTTTTAGGTATCAAAAATGTACCAACATAAAATTGTATGTATAAATTCATTGTCGTGATAGGGTTAAGGTTCTGACTCTTTCTGTCCAATTGTCCAGGCTAGAAATTCAAAAAAAGTACTTTTAATGACTTTTAATACAAAAAGACTTCAACTACCCAAACCACTCTCAAAACTTGGGGGTTAAAAGTAGAAATCAAACAGCAAAAATCTCAAGTTAGAAACGCCGTTTGCCAACACCGTCATACTTTGTGATGTATTTTGCGTACCCTGAATTACAGGCAATAAGACCAATCAGAATTGTAAACACTTTGTGGTTAGATTATAAAATACTCAATTCAATATTTTTTGTCATTTGCTGGCAATGAAAAAATAACAAGCCATTTTTAGCAATTGAAAAACTACAGTACATGTTCAATAAGATCTTGTAAGTTTTAAGAAATCAACCGATTTAATGGACCATACCATAATGGCTTGATTTTAGCCATATTACTTCTGTTTTTAGATATAAAAGGATTTATCATCATCATCATATTATGAATCATGAGCATAATGCTTTAAAGTTTCAATATTGAGTTACCCTTCCATAGTCAACTGTGCCAAGGTGCAAATATTACATTATTTTATTGCTCTTGATTCTTAACGCTCGCCACATCATCAATACCGTGATGACTAAATTAGATGTAATGCATCCCTTCGAAATTATATGCCTAAATGAAACTAAAGACTTTTGAGTATATATTATGCAAATTAAGTTGATATAAGCTGGGACTTGAGGAGGCTCCTGTATTAGATGAGATCGACATAAGCGATTCAAATAGTTCCCAATTTTGAGTGAAATTCTTATTCAAAATGCTTTAAAGCTATATTATAATTGCCATTTATAATACTTTCATCATGTTACATAATAGAACAGAGATCAAAATTCAAAAATTATTTCAAAGCGATTTCAATTTCGCGTAGTAATTAAATTATTCGCAATTACCCATGCTGGACTGCTGTTCACACTAGGTTATGATTATCCTATGTAATTAGACAATTGCCATAATTCTTTGTGAAAGATTTTGTTGAGGAGGCCAACGGGATTTAGAAATAATTCATTGTCATCGATGATCATTTGTTAACCTTGCATGAAAAAACGATGTCGCCCTTTTCCCACCGAGCATTCATGAACCATGAAATGTGCCACATTTACTTACCTAAATGCAACCTTTGCTTTGGATTTGCTATCCATAAATGAAATATGAACGGCTCGTATTTGGTGTATGTCACTGTCACTCAGCTCATGACATAATGACATCATGTCATATCATAACTCACCGTAACATTCATTCAACATTGCATAATAATTTCCTTCCGGCTTTTTCGGGTGGCTCGTCCAACTTGATGTGAACTTGAAGTTTCCCTTTCAAGACAATTTCAATCAGCAAAGGATAATATTTTGCGACACAAAAATGACAAAAACTGTGATTTAAAAGCAAATATGACTGCAACTCCAAACCACAAGTTTTTAAATTTAGCATTTTCAAACAACTTTGAATGTACGACTATGAAATGGCATGATATTACTTACTTTAAATATAAACATGCGTGTAAGCATCTATTTATATGGCATTATATTCGCGTTATATTGCACCATGAATCCGTTGTTAATCCCGGCAATCAACCATGAACGTGAAAAAGTGTTGAACGCGAACAACACTTTAAACAAGGCTATGACGCTTAACGCTCATCAACCTGTACCAATTTTTATTACGAAAGAGCGGCCATACATCACCACCTTGCAATAAAGCAAATAGTGAACTGCTCCTTATAACCGTTTATAACCGTCCGCGTCCTCTAATAAAAATAATGACGTTATTCACGGCACACAGAAATTAAATGAGTTTGACATTTACTTTTTTTAAACTCTGTTTTAAATGCTGCAATGGAAGACATACCTACTTAGGCTATATTATGCTATTTATAAACCTACCAACAAATTATTACATAAAAGTCATCATTACCGCAATGTAAAGTGCATGTCACCAAACAAACCATTTATAAAAATGTTGCAGGGTCTCCACATGGGTATAGCTATATTAGGCAATTTACGGCCGTTCTTGAGGTTGTTGGTAGGAAATGTCAATCCCACTTTTTCAAAATATGGGCAGTACCTCTGCGCTAAAAAATGAGCATTTTCTGAGGTACTTTTTAAAATTGGATGTTCCACCATTTATCAAATGGCAATGGTGTCACTTCAAATTACGCGAGCTTCTGACGTTTTCCAACATCACCTCAAAATTGTCCACTTTTAAACCAGAAATTAGTCAGTGTCTCAGACCCATTCAGTGAATGTAGTCCAGTTGGATAGTTGCTTTGTGTTCGAAATGAAAATTTACGAGGGACCCCCGTGGTTACGACTATGTCAAGTGTTGATTTATTGGGGTATTGTGAGACTCACGCTTGTCGGAGTGCATGCGCAAAATGATTACCCAGAGCATATTGAAGGCCACGGATTTGAGTTGCCGTTGACGAGAGGGCTTCCCAGTCCTGGAGTATTTGTACCTGTGTTGGGTCCACAAGGTGGATCTATATCTGGGCTTTCATTAAATTCGAGAAACATAAATGGTGTTCCTCCAAGGGAGGAAAGGCGGTTACCAGAAAATGGAGCTAGAACTGTTGGAAGGGATGTGGCTTTGGAGGATGCTCCAGCGTCTGCTGAAACGTCAAGGGAGGAAAACTATGACTCAAGAGAAGAGGTTGAGGAGGAGGGTGAAGGTGCTGCTGGAGAGGAAAGTGGGGAAGAAGATGGGGCAAATGAAGAGGAGGAATCTGGAGACCATGCATCCATTGAAGAGGATGAAAATCCTTTGAGTAAAATAGACAGCGGGAGGGGAAGGAACGATTCATACAACTTTAT
>JAQGAG010001169.1:0-10949 GCA_034696835.1 Lepidocyrtus lignorum
TAAAAGTTTCACATTTAAATAGTGCAAATTTGAAAAATATTTAGCCCGTCACTAAAGTCATGACAGGGTTCCCATCTCAAATTTCCATATAATTCCTTTGAAACAGCGCGAGTTAACTGCGGAAGTAAAAGTTTCCCATTTAAATAGTGCAAATTTGAAAAATATTTAGCCCGTCACTAAAGTCATGACCACCCGGGTACTTATTAAAAAATTTGCAAAACCGGGGATAAATAATTTATTTCGTGGCAAAGCCAGTCTGCAAATTAAGACTCATAATTCTGTCGGCGATTTCAAATTCCTGGTGGATTTATCAGACCTCTCCTTCGCCGTGCTGGGTTGGGATTTTTTTAAACATTTCAACATCGTCGTGCTGCCAGCATTTAATCTCATCATTAATAATGGATCCAAAGTACCCATCTCCAATGCATTCCGCGCGACCGCCAAATGCTCCTATTAACTTAAAGGAAGTAAAATAAGGCCATATCTATCCAGCATCATACCTACCGCAAACGACATTCTTCCTCGTTCTCCAGTCATCTCACACGTCTTCGTTGCCGTAAGAAAAAATCAATTCCTAACAACCAAGATGATAACTTGCCTAATATCGACAACTCGGATCTTCACGACCACATACTATGATGATCAACGGCAACGGGAATGGGGGTGACCCCCGGAGACAACATCAAGTTCGCGATTATGTTTCCTGATCATTACCAGCAAAAGCAGCAAAACAAAGGGGACCCTTCATCTTCAATAAAAGCAAAATCAAACACCCCACATAGGACAGCAGCCGCGACTATTCGTCAGAACTGTTACCTCAACTCCTGCCAACATTCTACATTAACCACGCCAAAATGGCAACCAGCAGGTTCAGTAAAAGTATTATATGATTCACGAAAAAATAAGGTATTTTAATTTTAGTGTTAAGTCATATAAATAAGTAGAAAAACATTTTCCACCCAATTACTCATTTTTCATGAATTTTTTTTAATTCCGACATATATAATATAAGGTTAAGAACAGCGTTTAAAATTAAGAAATTCTGCGTAAAAATATAAGTTCAGTTAACGTCATATAAAAATAGATTTTTAATCCCATAAAAATAGATCAGTACATTATCATAGCCATAAATCACAGCGAGCAAAAAGCCAATCAAGATTTCCAAGCGAGATATTTCATTTTCGTCGTTTCCACAAAGTTTATCTTCGTCAATTTAGATTCACGAATGAAACATACTACATACAACTAGGAGTAAAATAAGACCTAATTGAAAACCCATAATTAACTTTTTCAATATAGGTATAGCACGACAAGTAATATTTCATCCGATTTTTTACGCCCCCTCATTACTAATTTTGCAACAGCAAAAAAAGGCCAATGACCCATTAGGCAATTATTTTCACGCCCTCCAAGTTCAACGTTTTGCATTTTCTTCTGGCCATATCCAGTTTCACCGGTAGCGAAATCTCATTTTACAATTACCACCCACATGAGTAATCATATTAGTCACTTAAAAAGTACGATTTCATATTTTTATCACTGACCAAAACGACTGCAACAATCACAGTTTTATATCGACAGTTCGCATTACTCACGAAGCAGAATCCACTTTCATCTTAACGTTGCAAATTTTTAAAAACAAGGTTCGTTCACATCATTGCACTTTATTTTGTGCGTGATGCAATTCGCGTTTGTCATCTCACAATCATTATATCTCAATATAGAAATGTTAGGTGAGCACAGCATGTTTGACAACTTTTATACTCCCGATTGCAAAGTATTATCACACCAGCACATTTCGGCCGTATTTATTTAGCATCACAGCACTTTGCAATACTTACTCAGCCTACTCACATTAATTGAGTTCATTCACAAACAAACTAGGAAATACGACAAATCTCAACCGCTAATACATTGACCCATGAGTCACAATTTTTTATTGAAATGTTACATTCACGAGGAATTTCATTCATGCATTTTGCCTATACTATCTATTCAGCGAAAACCACATTTTTATCATTTTTGCGTCTATATATTTGAAAGGCACTACATGGTTTCAGGAGAAACCTGTACATCATTTTCACGTACCTAAAGATTTATTTCAGACAAGATTTTTTAAAGGAAATTCACATAGGTGTCCCAACATTGACACATAGGTGTCCCGACACTGACACATGTGTGTCCCGAACCCCACATGTGTGTCCCAAATTCCACATATGTGACCCGGTCAGACACATCATTGGTGTCCCAACAACAGAAAAAAAACAAGGAACACATCAGTGTCCCAAAGCACACATCGGTGGTGTCCCAAAACATACATCGGTGTCACAAAGCACATTTCCCACAAACCCATATTACATTTCGTTAGGAAATATTTTGTTAAGATGAATCAGAGAAAAAACCAACTCAAATTTTTTTTTATAACAATTAGGAGAACATAAAAGATAAGTTCACACAAAATCAACTGCATACAAATAGCTTAGGTCATATAACAGGTTGCATTTTAATTCATTAAAGTAATTTCATAAGGTTATATTTCATACAAATTATACGGCATATTAGTTTCACATCCATAGCACCCAAGCAATACTCATTTCAAGCATATCCGCATAGTTTCATATACAGCATACAATTTTATCATGTTAGGTTTTCACTACAGCATACAAACACATGGCATTTTACTCCAGTTGCGGCAGAGCATATTTCATTTTTAGGTCATTTAGCACATTCAGCAATATTCAATTCCATAATAAGTGATACAGAAAAGCTCTGACATTAACAACGTCTGGGTTACTCTGTTTTTACAACGAGTTATATTACCGATTTTTAAGGACGTTTCATTACAAGGATGCATAAAAAAGAATTTTCACAAAGGAGTAAAATTTTATAATAATGATATCAGGCAATACACAAACAAAACAAAAGGAATTTATTATTGAGAGAAATGGAACTTTCACAATTAGCAAAAATCAGGCAAGGAATATTTACATGTTCCCAAGTTGCATGCTGCGGTTCAGGCATCAACATTTATATTAGGAAAAATTCTGACAAATAACAAATAGGTATACGATGTTGGAACAATGAATTGGTCATTTACATTCTTGTGCTTTCTAGCCAAAGTAACGTGCCTGTCCCAATGCCGGTTTGATTTGATAGATATTTGTTTCAAAGTATTACCATCCAATTAGGCATCAACTTTTAATCCAGGATAAATTTACAGAACTGCACAAAAGTAACAAGAGCACAAGAGTATCAAATATCACAAAAGCAAACACATATATAAAAAAACAAACACAGATTAAAAAAGCAAACAAATAATTAAGGAGCATACAAATATTAAGCAATACAATGAGCATAATAAAACAGGAATATATACACGAGCATTACAAAAGGGAATAATAAACAAGCAATATATAATTGAGCATACATATTATTTAAACATTTTAAACCATGGAAAACTATACCTTAGGGGTAATCACTACTTTTTGATTTTCGGCTGGATTAACGCCCCAGCTTTGAGACTTTAAGATACGTGTTTATTTGGTGCAACTACACACCACTATACTTGGACATAGTGATTTTGAAACTTTTTTCTGTGATACATAAAAAAATAATACACAAAGGAAAACAAATAAATAGCTCAAGGAATTAATAAAGACGAAATAATAAATATGATACAAAACAGAGATAAAGACAAGGAACAAGGAAATAATACACATGAGCACAAATAAAATATAATCAACTGTCGGATTTTTTTCCAACTATACCTTATACGGGATAAATATAGAGTTTTAATTTTTTAAAGACAGGACTGACATTCCGGCTTTTAGGGATTAGAACAAATATTTATTTGGTGAAACTGCATACCATTATACTTGGTCAACTTAAGTAGAAAGTGATCCACGGGAATTTTTAACTTCCGTTTGCGTTCTTTTTACTTCCGGTTTTTGCTACGAGATTTCAACAGGACATACAAAGCTCATAAAATAATGAAAGACATACAAGTGAATACACAAAACAAAAATATATGATATTAGCGCGCTAGCGTTTCGAGGGAATAAAGACAATTATAAAAAAGGGTTGGACCACACCCATAACCTTTGAGATATATATGCTACACTTTGCTCATAAAATACACAGTTAGGTTAGGTTAGGTTAGGTTAGGTTAGGATCTGGTTCCGGTTGGACCACACTGAGACCGTTTAATACAAAGAAATATAAATAAAAATCAGTTCCGCGTTGGACTACACGGGGACATTTGCTCATATATATCAAAATAACTTTCATCTCTTTTACTAAATATAGATCAAAATCAATCTTGCTCATAATTTTGGCCACGTACACACTAATACCACCATTAAAGGCCATATTTACTCAAGGCATTTTTTTAATTATTTGATCAAGCATAACAGATTTTTTTAAATTAGGAAACGGAACTCACTCTGCATTATGAAACACGGCAATAATAGAAACAAGGCAACAATCGCAATAACAGGATATTCATAGATAATCAAGCATACCAGGTAGCTAAAATAAAATTTTGGACATAACTTAGGACATGCAGACACACCATTTTTAGGCATTTTGATTTGCATCAGGTATATATTAGACATTTTGATTACATATAGCAGGCATATACATAGGCATAGGACACATACAGAAATAATTTTGATAAATATATAATGACATCCGGCAACCATATATTTGGACATTTGATACATTGGCAATCCACTACATTTTATATGCATTGATATTTCATAGAAAAAACATAAAAATTTACAGTTATACTAATTAGGCATCCATGCATTATTTACCGCGGATAGGTACATTAAGCGCTACTTCGATGTATAGTTATTTTTTAATTTTCACTTTTGGACGAATTAAATTTTGCAATCACGATTTTGACAGGTTAGCTTTCGAAGCTTAGTGTATGAAAATCGAGCGCTCATTATCTTTCACACACTAAACTTGATTAGGTTTTCATTGTCCCCCTTCAGCGATCCAATTTGGTATTAACACATTTAGTTTCACTTCATATTTTTACACCTAAAATTTTTTTTAGTAGTAACACTAATACACGTACGTTTTTATAGAAAAATACACAGGTAATTTATTTAGCGTCATATTTTATTTCGGTTTTAAACTAAATTATTATTACAAACAAGTTAGAATTATTCCAATAATTTTTTTTCAAAATTTTTAACTAAGCAGGAGTTTAGAATTTTCAAAGGTGGTAGGATGCCATACGGCTTTAATCATAAGATTTGGCATAGGATTTTAATTTGTAACTTGTAATTGGTATTTTATGTATCCTATAATGATAAACAAAAGAAACAATTGTATTCGACTTATGTAAGTTCATTTTATTTCAAAATTATCCAGGTAAAGAAAATTTGTAACTTTTATAATTTATTGGCAAACAAATGTAGTTCAATCTTATTATTGTAAAACAAAATTATGTCATTCATGTCTTGTCATTCATTTGTAATATTGTATTCAATCAATTTAATTGTAATTCGGTTTTATTTTTTTTTATCGGAAATTTGTAATTTGCAAAGTAATAAGACCGGGACCTTCTTCAATCCCCCGGTAGGTGAGTCAGGTATTCCAAATTCCAATTCTTTGCTCAATATTCATAGTTCAATGACTTTTCAAACAAAAAGATGATGGCATCCATCATCGTCACGTACACCCATTTGCGGGTTGTCAGTGACCATCATATAATCCTCCTCCGAGGACAGAAATCAAAACAGATCTATAAGATTTTGACCAAGGAATATCTCCTGCTCATCAGGAAGAAGTTAATCCAAATTAATAAAGCTATACCGTTCGATAACAACTCTCGTATCAGTTTACCCCACCGTTTATTTCCATATATCATCATGAAAACGAGCAGGTGAAACAACCTGTTCTTACTTATGGATGAAGGCATGTACGCAAATGGAAAAGAAGTACACTACTTATTACCGGACTCGCTGAAAACGCTTATACGTTGATTAGATAGAATAAAAGGAATAGCCTCTCGGACAGAAAAGACGACTCGGAATATTTGATCCCACAATCGTTTGCCGTGTCTTTCCCCAATACCATGCATGCCCTTCAGTTTGTAGCTTGCGGGGATCTGGGCGTTGAGTCGATGGCATTGGCGGCGATGGCGATGGCGCAGAGCTAGTCAAGGTCTACGATGATAATACATGGATTGGGTTATTTTTTACAATGTTTTCTGCAGTGGTTTTAAAGGTTGTTGGTTAGAAAGCAGGGATTTGTTACATGTCGTTAACGAGAAACGCGTTGCAGCTTATCCGAGTTCTCCTTGATCAAGGCGACCCATTCCGCTCCCGTCTAGTTGAGCTGATCGCGGCGTGATGTTGGCTGGGCTCGTGCTGAGCAACGGCTAAAAAAACACCAACGTCTGCAACTTGAACCTTCCGTGTGAAGCGGTCCCCATTGAGAATTTCCAACAGCTCATCGACAACAATTTTACCGTTTATTCAAGATCAGACGAGTATATTTCGATTGTGAATGCTCTACATGATAATAACTTCACCATCCTTCAGCACATGATTGAGGCCAACAACAATACAACTTGGTTGGGCCTTTACCTAATGTCTGAAATCTTTGGAACATACCAAGACGTGTACAGCAATCGGCACAGATACTTCAACTTAATCGAGGTTTTGTCCGAGATCCTTCAACTTAAAACTCCAACTGGTGGGGTTGTCAACCTCCGTAGCTATTTTGCATGTATATGGCAATTAAAAAATTCAATAATCAAACCAGAGGATTGCACTGAGCCCGAAGCCCGCCCGGAGCCCGATCGGGCTTCGGGCTCCGGGCTAGAAAAAATTATTTCGGGCGGGCCTCGGGCTTCGGGCTCATCGTTCATCTGAGCTGTCCAGCTTCGGGCCTCGGGCTCAGTAGTGAGCCCGAAAAGAGCCCGAAATAAAAAAAATGGACAAAAATATTTCAATACCGTCAGATTTGTTACACGATTATGTTACAGAAACGACATAGTTCATTACATTTTCTCAGTAATATGAAAAATGTGTTTAAAGAACGGATAAAAGCTATTTGTTTTACACAAACTGCAAACAATTAAGGTTTTCAAAAACAAATCACGGCGAAAAATACGCTTCTATGAAAGCATCTTGTATTTTGTGGTTCTAAATGATGCAAAATACCATACTATAATAAAGTTAACATATTGAAATGGGTATTTAGCATTGATATTTGATGTTATGGAGTCTACAAGGTAATTTATAATGGTATTCTAAAAATATAAATGCGTATTTTTAAGAAAAATTTTTAATATCAGATTTTTTCGGGCTCGGGCTCGGGCTAATCGGGCTCCGATCAATTTTGGGAATCGGGCTTCGGGCCATCGGGCTCAAAAGAAATTGAAAGTCGGGCTTCGGGCTCTCGGGCTCAAAAATTCTCAGGGTTCGGGCTTCGGGCTTCGGGCTCAAAAAAGTTGCCTGTGCAACCCTCTGAATCAAACCAGGACTCAACGTCCGTTGGTAAGATACTCGAGTCTGCACGCCGGTCACTTTTTCAATTCGTCCGTTGACCAGCTCTGGGAGACAAATGCTACGGATTAGGAAAATGATCAGTATCAAAATCAAGTTCGGTATCGTCAAGGAGAGGCAGCTGCACAAATTTCTACGGGGCTGCAACAAGACAGCGCTCATTCTACCAGCAGTTACTTGCAAAAAATATGCTTTTAAACTGCAAAGAGAAGGGCTGAGCAGAAACGTTGGTAAAGAAACATATTTTCGAAACATGATGTTTTAAAGCTCATGCTCTTGTTTGTTGTCAAACGAATTAGGAATTTCCAAGAGTCAGGAATAACAGAGGTGGACAGGTTTTATTGAGCGGCTTTACACATTTCTCGAACATGATGCTGACTCTGTAATAGATAACCTAGGTCCAACCTTTAGCAAAATTACATGGCAATATTGGAGTCGTCTTTGCCGTCCTTGGCATTGGTCTGTTGTTCGCCTTCGCTAGCTTTCTATTGGACAGTTGGACACATTTTTGTATACTACTGGAAAAAGAATGGTTGGAAACAAGGTCGCAAAGCTGTTGTGCCTTGTGAAAGATCGCTGGGGAAACTTGCCGAAACAACCACCTCCTCAGCTATTAATCACGTCAAAGGAATGGAGAGGGGTGCTGTTCCTGCTGTTCTACCGAAGACCGGTCGTCGTCCAGAAAGCTGGAGGCGCTGAGGATGTCGCAGTAGCCCAGCAAGAGATGACGGCTTCTTGGTCCAATCAGTTAGTAGCTCCGACAGAGCCAGGGATGATGACAAAGAAAAGGAGGAATCCACCGAAAACAAACGATTAATACTTTTATATTCAAACTGTGCTCCC
This sequence comes from Lepidocyrtus lignorum, assembly GCA_034696835.1. Lineage (NCBI taxonomy): Eukaryota > Metazoa > Arthropoda > Collembola > Entomobryomorpha > Entomobryidae > Lepidocyrtus > Lepidocyrtus lignorum. The sequence continues at coordinate 8,370 of JAQGAG010001169.1, forward strand.
TTCATGTCACAAGTCGGCTAGACTGTTAAGTGAGAATATATTTGTTTTACTTTATCGATATGGTTAGCGACGTCATTAGTGCTGAAGATTAAGAATGCTTTATTGTCCCCGACGCTAAGAAATCAAAAGACGGCTTGCACCATCATAAGCACTAGCTTTATTTTGGCGCGTGTATGCATTTTCCGCGGTTAAGCGCGCATTAAGGTTAAATGGAATTCAGATTTGTTCGGACATCTTTTAGGAAAATATGAGCCACTTGATAATTTATATTTTGTAGCAATTAGGAATTAATATTTGTAGGGTTATTTATACACAGCCAGAGGGCTGAGGATATAATGTCCAGGATAACTTGGTCCAGCGTCTAGTTTGGGTTAGAATTGAAAGCATAGTAGGATGCAAGATAATAAAAATAGGAGGAATGAGCTTGGAGAAAGGGAATCTGGATTGAGAATGGGTAACATGGGAACTTGTAATTGTAGTTGAGTTTTATATTGTAAATTAAATTTAAGGTGAAAAAATGATAATGAATCGGTCGTATTTCAATACTACATTTCTTATGATATTAAATTAGAGTTTTCAGCTATGATATCGCATAATATGATAAAATAAACACGCAATTTAATGTCCAAACATATATCCCGTTTTCTGTACGCCGAATTTTCAAATTTTTTCTTTCATATTCTTAAATAGCTTTAAAACTGATAACTTAAAAATTTTACATTACATGAGCAGCAATGATTTCGTTCACATGCATTTGCAATGTGCTCAGTTTTAAGGTAAAAATAGCTGAGCGAGCTGGAGGAAGTGATACTTTTTTCTCTAAATAATGAATCGATGGTGAAATGATGATAGAAGGCGAACCCTTCAAAGAACTGGACAAATGGTGGAAAGGTGGATATGGATGAGGATGGGGATAACTGGATAAGAAGAAACCCTAAAAGTAGCGGGAGGAGCAGTTAAATATAGCCCCAGCTCATCATCATGGGAGCCGTTGAGGCGAGAGGAAAATGCTTAGAACGTGCTAATTTTACAACAACCAAAGCAATTTTGCGAAATATTTCATTCTAATAATTTGGCCCCCAAACTGCCAAACTAAACGGCAAGAACCTGTCCGCCTAACCGTAACTGTTTCAACGACGCTAATTTCACATCTCAGAAATTGCCTCTCCCTTGAATCTTATCCCTGTATTTAAAAAAAAACGCCTCCTAAACTTATACCATGAACGTTCAAGCTAAAGCCACTACCTGCTCTTTTTTTGGTAATGGTCCCAAGACAAACAAATCGTCATCAACAAATGGTATTCCTAAACATATACCATAATTTCGTGTATCAAATTTCTCATCATCAATATCAATAAAATGATTGTAATTACAATGACGTACCTGTAAGTTATTTGAATTATAGTATAATCAAACATATTAATCAAATATTTGCTAAAATTCAAATTTTGGATTTTTTAATCAGTGATTTTTCAGTGACTATGTAACTGACACTGATAAAACGTATACCACTGAAATCTATATTAAAGTACCTTTCTTTTAATACCCCATTTGCTATATTATGTCATATAAAAAAAATGATGACCTTTACCTTTGACCCTCTTGCAGTAGTCCGATTGACCCTAAAAACAATAGGATTCTTACTTTTTACCATATGTACCACCATGTAAAATTTGAATGAAATCAGTTGACGCGTTTAAACGCTAGAGCGCGAACGGACGGACATACAGACAGACGGACAGCTTCAAAACCAATACATACCTTACAGGTACGTAATAAACCCTTTGTAAACAGGTTTAGCAACTACATGAAAATTCCGATCGTTGCCAAGATTGTCGCAGTGACAAATTCAAATGAACCTTTTGAAAATTTTAAATGCTCTAAAAATTTCCATCCAAAATACCCAGGAAACATTAGTGTGGATTTCATGAAAGGGTGATGTAAATAAAATTGAAATTTGGTGAGACTAAATATTCGCATATTTCCATGCAATGAATATGTAACAAATTCGTACTGCAAAATCAATATACACTTATTCGTTCAAGTAATGCACTACTATTGTGCGATTTCACACGCAATAGTGAGATGCAACTTTGATGTGAATTTTGGGAAACCATATCCGTACAACCTGCATACATGTAACACGCATACAATTCTTTGCGTTTAAAACGTACAAAATTTATACGTCTTGTTTTGAACCAAGAAAGCCACCGATTGGAAACATTTTTTTATACGAAAGTTTTACATTATTTGTGCGGGTGACGCCAAAAAAAACAACCCGTTATCCATCTTTGGAGTTTAGTGCAGTGTAATCTTGGGGAGTGCAGTGTTGAGAACTCACTCTGCCTCAAGCCTGTTTTTATTGTTTTTTAGTTATTTTCTGCTAATTATAGTTAGAATAACCACAGTTAATTAACCAAGTTAGCCAAAAATGAACCAAATGAAGTTAAAGTGCTTTCAATCTATATGTTTTAAAATAAATTAGTTAGTAAATTAGTTAGAAAAGTTCCATCCTAGTGGAATTTAAAAAAACGGGGCTTCTGACCTGCTGGCACTTACCGACCCCAGAATTTTAAGAAG
>JAQGAG010001170.1:0-10948 GCA_034696835.1 Lepidocyrtus lignorum
ATTGTAGTGTGCTTGACATTGTATGAGAATCCCAGCCCCGCTACTTCACTTAAGGACGACAAGAGTCTTATAATGAGATAATGATGCTTCTTAAACTTTCAAAAGCAAAATGCTTCCTATTTTCACTCGAAAATATGGCGTAGATAAATACTTAACCTTTGATTAAAGGAACTCAATGCAAACTTCCATAAGTACCCACTTTTAAATTATTAGACCTCCGTCATCGTTCGAAGTAATATTATTTAATTTGACTTGCCAAAGTGTAGTTGGCTCATTTTGTCATCAATATTGCAGCTGTATCCAAAATTAATGTAGTTTTTGCTCAACTGCAACTGCATTCATATTGAAGGATATCCTACCAAAAATTCAATGCATTGCCATGTTCACCTAAATTATCTTTCCAAGAATTGAAATAAACCAGGTTATAATTGATTATATGCTGCTATTACAGACCCATATCACATCAATATCGTGACCACTGTCCATAAAAACGAACAAAAAAAACAAACTTTTTTTATAGAATTGACAGAACACAAAAAATGAAAAGAGAACAGGCAATAATCTGTAATTGCAGAAGTGTAAGGAAAAGAGGCGTGGGGCAAACAGCAACCCCATTCATCTTTTTGTTGGAAGCCAACTCGTAAATTTCAATGCTGGCTTGAGCTATGCTACCTGGCTTGCTCCAAGTCAAGCTGAGCATTTAGTGTTTACGTAAAAGTTGTTAACTTGGATTATCCTTCCTCTCTATATGCATTAAACAAATATTAGAATGGATGAAGCTACACTAAAAATAAGTTTACAGCTTGTAGTTAAGATCGATCAAGGAAAAATGCACTGAGCGCTCAAGAACTCGTCAAAGGCGGGTGATCAGGCGACCTGCATTTTGACTTTTTGCCTATTTCATAAATGACCATTTTTTATTATTATGTCATGAAAAACAATATCGTAAAAATAGTTTTCGTAGTAAACCTTATTTTTACCGGGACATAAACTGCAAAAGTAGTAAAGTACCGGTTTGCATGCAAGGAAAGCTTTAAAAGCCACTCTTTTAGATAGTTTCATGTAAGATTGCGAAGTAATGCGAAAGCCAAACGTGCAATATTTTCTGTTTTATATTAGCTAACCTGATTTACTCGGCGCATTTCTGTTACCAGTTCCTATTGCATTCCCGTTTCCTGTTCCTGTTGAGGAGCCGTTGGAGTTGGCATTGTGGTTGGATGCAGATGAGCCTGACTCCCCTGAGCCAGCTGCTCCTCCAGCCCCACCCGATGAAGTTGATGACGAAGCATTGACCAAGGAGGTGTTGTACGAGCTGGTCTTCCCACCTGAAGGTGATGATGAGCCTACACCTGGTTGTTAATGGATTAAATTGATGCAGTTTTAGGATCATTTGTCAGTCAATTAGAATGATGATTATGGAATTATTCATAAAGTCATTAGTGGAATTAAAATGCGTACCCTAGCTTTGCCAAATCGAAAATGTATAGTCGTGAATATTAATTAATGTAACAGTTTTTTGCTATATTTATTACCCAAAGACTGGAGTGACGAGGAAGAAGTCAGATTTGACTTCGATCGTATTCCTCCCCCATTAAGTCCTGCAACGTAAACAATGATAAAATTAAGCAAATAATTCTAAATCCACAAAGTGAAAATATTGTGTCTATTATAGCCCCAATAATTATTTAACTAATCATATTCTGACAACATTGACAAGAATAAAATTGAATTCCAAAATCAGATAACACATGAGATATATGGATATATCAATGTGCATCAATCCACAACAATTTATCTGTCAATGTTCTTATCAGTAAACCAAATAAAACAATTTTCTTAGTACAGATATAGAGATCTGAACCATATTGTTCATGAAAAATTAAATCATAACGATTTGATGAACTGATACGGATCCAATTACCCAATGTTAGTGGTTCGTTTGGTTTTCATTCCAGTTTAACGAGACGCATTGCTGACTCATTTCATTTCTCTTTCGGCCCCATTATTGTTTCTAAAGTGAAACGAATCGAGTAATAGTGGGAATAGGGAGGGAGAGAGAATTCGAGCCAATTATTAAACTTACTCCTGGAAAAATTGTATACCAGCGCACACCACCATACATCAGTTATGGAGAGTGAGTGATGCGAATTGATCATCGTTCATATTTTTTGTAGCTTTTTTAAAAACTGGAGATGACTGGGAGAGATATGCTACTTTATGAACATTAGATACAGTTTACCTCTTTTTGTGGCAAGTGAACAAGACAAAAAGACAAGTTGGGTAACCTTACCTAAAGCCACAAACGAGGCTCAACTCTTCTCCAACTCGTTTGTGTGCAGTCAAAAAGTGCTTCTGTATTGAAGGTACACTTTGTTGCAGCACTTAAAATAAGCTGGTGAACTATTGTGGCACACGGCAGGTTCAATCAACGAGATTTCATGGAAAGAGTAAATGAACGAGGTGCATTAGGAAGAACCTAAGTCGTATGGTTCATATGATGATGAACTGCATTTTTATAATTCTAGCTAACCCCATATTTGTGCTTTTATTCCATGCCCGTGCTGTGGGACGTGATGGTTTGTGATCTACTGACAAGCATGTATGCTCTTCTTTTGTTCCCCTATTATTTCGCGTGATGAGCCACAATTAGATCATCAGAAGGATCGACTAAATCATTCGACCAGTAATGTGAGCATCGTTGTAATTTTTATTGAAATTGTTACAACTTATACGGTTTTGAAAATTATTTTTGCAGATGTAAAGCAATATACACCGTAGATGACTTATACCCCTCCTCTAGAGTCTAGATGAGTCTGTGATAAGAAAAAGAAGTGACGATATTTGCAATTGGATAATTTAGTACATTTGTTTTTTGTTTCAATCGTCGATTAATACTGCATAATATGTAATACTATTTAAAATCATACCAACAACAAGTTCACTGAACTACTTCTCCTTTCGGAAGTAGGCATCGTCCCAGGGATGATCTCTCCAATCAACAATAATAAACGATGACAAAAAGCATATTTTCTCCATTTTATTTACTCACACACCCTCAAAAATAATAAAAACCATCCATTATTCTCCCTTCCCCAATGACTTTATAATCATTATTGCCTTTTCCCACACACACTCACTCAGCCGCCGAGAAGCCGACCCTGCCATCAGCATCAGCCACCACTCCAATCTCCAAAAAGGACGACGGGTAGCCAACCAGTCTGTTTACTTTATGGTGTAGCATACGTCCCATGCCATTTCTCACATCATCATAATGTATCCATTTATTTCCCTACGGTTCATTTCATTTTAGGGTTAGATGGATGAAAGTCAAAAACACATCATCAAATGACTTACGGCTCTACAAAAATTTATTATGGATTGGAGAACACCAAACAATCATGGAGATAGTCTCTGTCATCATCACTATTGTTTGACAAGTGCAATGGTGGTCTCACCGATGTCAGTTATCAAGTCATCATCATATTCTAACTGTAACATAGATTCTCTCCTTCGGGAAAAGATAGGAATAAAGTTTCCCCACAAAGAACAAATATTTTCTCTTGGAAAATGAGTAAAAGCAAGAGGCTCGTCATCAACACCAAACACCGCTAGTGGCAATCACCGATCCATATCTTTGCTCATGCCACGACGGTAGAAAAGATATTGAAGAAGGGAAAGTGTAACAATAAGTCATAAAGTTTTGGCAAACTAGGTATACTGACGATAGTGGTATGAGATTCCCACATCATTATCAGACAATGAAAAAGTGTTATAACGACCTAATCTCCCATCGAAATGATGCTTTCGCTATGGGCTATTTATCATTATCATACCGTGGTATGAATTCATAGTCTCAGAGTATCCTATTATTCAGCGTTATTGTTATGAATGGCCGTATTATGGTGACATGGCACCATCATCATCAGCTATCAGCCAGGGGCTAGATTTGGAGGCTTGCTTTTTGAGGAAAGCAAATACGCTCAGTTTGCTCTATGCTTTTTATTTCGAAATGAAGGAAAGTATCAGACACAAGTCTTGTTAGAAAACAGCAACGCAACACATTAGTATAGTGGAAGAGAAAGTTACGTCTTCCCTTTTTGTGTGGAGGTAATCTATTGAGTTTCGGCTTGAGCTTCGCTAATGTGAGTCCTATTGTTATTATGCATTATTAAAAGTATTAGGAGTATGGTCGGGTTGTATTTATATGGAAGGCAAACATTAGCTTAAATTGAGATAGCCGCCTGCGGAGTGAAGACCACCAACTGGGAGTTTGGTTATATGACGCGTGAGAGCAAAAAAGGGATGGAAGAAACGGGGAAAGATAGATCATTTAGAACATAGAGTGCATAGTGCATTGCGCTTGTACACATTTGTAATTTTGGTATACTTTTTCTCGCCCTATTCAAAAAAAACAATCTGTTAAGGTTCACACTTTTTAAATATTTTTTTTCTTGCCAATGCCGTTCAAATTATACTTATCTACCTAACCGATGCACAATTCCGTTTCTTACGATATTTCGTAAATCCCTTTATACAATCTTCACAAACAATTAAAAAATTTCAATTTCATTCCATTTAGCCGGTACTTACAGGTCTTTTTCTGGATTTACAATTATTATGTATGTATTTTAGGGATAACTTATAGCTCCTTTGATACGCAAGATTAAATGTTTTACAGAACATTCTTATAAACAGTGTGTACCTATATTGCATATATTATGCTGCTACTAGTTGTACACACGTATCAACTACTCCATTCTCCATATACTATTGTTTCTTAATGCGAGCCTATCCAGTCATGTATAAAAATGAAAATGAAGACAAGGACTTCCGCATGTCCATCAAGATGACGAAAAACGAGACCGTGATTAATGGAATGTCTAGAGAAACGGAGTGATAAAAATTGCCAAGTCAGTCCCAGGCTAACTCATCGTCGTTATTTGAGATGCCGGTTTATTCGTTCGATCTGCTTATTTACGTATGCATGTCAAAATAAGTACTTTATGGTATTTATCTTTTCTCTCGATAAATAATACACAAAATGTTTGACTCGTTGAATCTAAATTGGAGTTTGAAAAATGACCCAAGTTAAAAGTATCCACTCACCCGAATTGCTATTACTTGTACTCCGATTTTTCCCGTGATGCTGATGTTCTGCTGAGGATGAAACAGGTGAAGTGGAAGTATCCAAGCTACCCAGCCGATCATCGGGAGATAACGACAATGGATGCACATGCTGGAGTCCACCCCCACCCCCATTGTTGTGATTCTGGTGATGTATGGAATGGCTCGTCTGGTGATGGTTGTGACTATGATGGTGGTGATGAGGGGAATGTTGATGGTGGTGCGTTAAGTGATTCAAGTCAACCAAAAGGGCATGCTCCACAACACCACGTACCGATGCAGCGGAAGATGAGCCATTAGTTGCACTATTATTGTTATTCACAGACCCTCCTCCAGTCGACGAGGCTGATCCTCCACTATTGCTACTCGTATTAGCACTATTGTTACTGCCGTTACTAGAGTTGTTAGTTGGAGGAGCAGCACCGCCAGCGAAATTGACACCCATTCCCATCCCCGCTACACCCATACCAGGTAATGAACTGAAACTTGCACTGAAATAATTCCTGCTCGTTTCCCTAGCCTCCGCATTCAACACGGCTTTTGCTTTCTCCACAGATTGTTTCAGCTGCTCAAAGGTGGACATGCCGGTACAGCCGGGGAGTGTGGGAAGTCGGTATGTGCAACCGGATGTCCAGTCATTACCGTTACACTCTTCCGTTTTGATTCCGAAAGGGTTCATTGCTAAATATACAAATAAACGAATAAAACAATTTATTTCCCTGGGACTTTATCCGGAGTATTGACCTGGTTCTTGGATTCTCCTGTTAAAATGCTACAGATTGAGTATTTTTTGCAGGTTTCATACAGCATGTTTGACAGGTGTCAGATATTTTGCGAGAAAAAAAAATCGTATTTATTGTAAGGTCCTTGGGTTTGACATACCAACACTTGAGGACATGGATCCGGTGACCCCTGTCATTCCACCTCCAGTGGACATCCGTTTCAAGTCTAACGCTGTCTGATAGGAGCACGGCGTGTCATACATTTGAAGAGTGTTCCCTGTCGCAGCTACCATCGCACTAGCCGTCGACATATCATTCGTCGGCGTCTCCCCTAAAAATAACAAGTTCCAAGAAAAAGTTTAAAAGAGCGAAAGTAACAGTCACTTGTCTCTGATCTGACTTTTCCTTGACAAAAATATCACTTTTGTGAACTTTCTTTGGTCACTCATAAATAAAGTATTTTATACCTCTATAAATTTCCAGTTCGTGATGTGTCTCCCGTCGCCCCAAAAATAATTTTTATGACGATCCAAATCGACTTCCAAAAGCTGAAATGAAAAATCCAAACCTTCACTTCCATTCCAATGTTTTCTCATGATTAAACATGATCTGCTGAAAAGTTAACTAATAAATATACAGGAAAAACAACGGTTACTGGATGAAAAATCGGATTAATGAAAGAGAAAAGGAAGAAGAAAATATTGTTCAGATACAAGTAAATGCATAAATGTGTATTGCGCAACAACTCCTTTTTTTATTTCCAATTTTAGCTCCCTTACGATTACGATTACGAGCCAGCTAACATACATACATGATTATTAGCATTCATAATATGAGGTTGTCCTTATCAAGAACAGGATCTAGTCAGATATATTTTCTTAATGCATGATTATTTTTTTTACTGTTTACTACCAGCAAAATGTTACGAGATCGGTGCTCCAGTGCTTACCCTTGCTCATTCACTACCTCCGCAATTTGTTTCGATCATGTGTACAGGCAATAATATGTTTTTTTTTCTGGTGGGGTAACCCAAATCAATGTGGAGCTTTGGCTTGGCTTCACCCAGACCCTAAACCAATTTGCTAGGTAGGAACATATTACCTACCTGCCATTTAGACATGAGCGTATGGGCATTAGCAAGGTGAGCACTTTTTAAACCCTATTTTGATTGCCCTTTTTTGCTTTCCTGTACATAACACTGGACAAGTCATTGGGGAAGCACGTAACTTTAAGAGTGGAATGATTGTGTTGACTTGACACGGAAAGTGGGAACATGCGGGAATCTTTCCCTTCATTCACCTAATCCGGATGATGACGATGATAATGATGTTGACGTACAATAAAACGTTTTCAACATTGCATGTACTTTCCGGAGGAATATAAAGTGAAATGCATTTGTACTCGTGTGGCTTTCCTTCCTTCCCTTTTGTTTACACGAATGCTGGCCGCTCCCTAGTTAGTGGACAAGTGGATTGTCCGGTATGTATTGGTTTTTGGGGAGATTTCTTTTGAAATGTCTTAGATTTTTATTTATGAATCGAAATGACGTACTTGTTCGTTTTTTGAAGATAACTTTGAATCCTGATTATTAAGGCATTTCTGTTCAAAGCGACGTATTATATTGATTCAATTGAACACAATGGGGCAACGTGGGTATAATTTAATTTATGTATTTCAGACTTTGTTTGGATATCGAAAAGTTAGCTCTGCACAAGAAAACAATTTTCATCTTACATCTTCCTTTTAAAAATGCCTAAATAACTAACCGGAAGTACAAAAGTGTACGACATCTTCAAGTTGTAAAACCTCCCTAAGATCTTGAAACAAACAAATGTCCATAAATTGCATGACGTAATGCAAAGATGATTACAGTAATCCTCATTCAGTTCCATCCACCACTTGAAAGCAAATCAAACGCTATTATTTATTATTGCCACTGTTAAAACGATTTACAATAGTGCAATGTACAATTTTATGTCCCTTTATGCTGTTTTACCCTGCACATGTAAGACTTAAAACGTCAACGTTAAAGAACAGAATAAAGAACGGTAATTAGTAGGTGAACCAGGTAAAATGTCGTGGAGAATTCATGAACACTGCGCGTAATCACCCGGGTATATGGCAAGTGTAATTATACATGGAAAAAGTCAATAGGTTTGACAACCAGCAGGACTAGTAAGTGCAGGCTAGCTCTCTGTTATTTTGTGCCATAAAAAGCCATAAAATCCTAGTACTCAACAACTACTCTTTTACATCCAGTTCAAGAGGTGATTACGAGGAAATTCTGGGCTATATAAAATAGCTTGTACGGTGATGATGACCTTTTCCCCGACTCGAGTTTCCATTCAAACAATAATTATTAGTCACGATTGGATTGATTATGGAATACATGTCAAAAAATGGAAAAGGGACATTTCATAAACCAACATTTCAAATTTTTCTCATTTTACCCCGAAATTCAAAGATACAATATTCATAGCTTGTTCTGACTTTAAAAAAGTTGCCTAAAATTACTGTTTTAAAAAACCTCATGAAGTTTGGAATAAGAGAATACATCGTATTTGAGTAATATCTTGACCCAGAATAAATAACTATTAAGGAATGGGCGTCCTTCCCTATATAAGGGGAAAAGACGGTGTAGCCTTCCGATAGGATTTCCTGTTCTCTTCCTGCCCGTATAAATGTAAGTTTATAGCACACAATATGCAATTCGAACATGCAGCAACAGGAATTGTAGGCACATACCTAGTTATCCCACTAAACTAACTAAATAAATATTTGTTTAGAATCCTAGCTGAAATGTGAAATCAAACGTATGGGGTTCGAGAGACACCAATACATATATTGACAACAGTCGAATAATTAAATTAGGTAATCAACCTTTGAATTGTCTCCATCTAAACTACCGTCGACTTAAATAGTTTCAACTTTTCTTGACTTCGCGACGAAATTTCTAGTACACCAACGGTATAACCGAGAACCTGTTTTGAGTAGTCTTTCAAATACAAGCAATATAAATCTTAGCGATGCAAAAATGCACCTAAACCATGCATTAAAAGTATAAAATGCGTATATATGTATTATGGATGAATATAATGTTTCCATTTGACTAGAAATGTGCTTTTTGCTTGAATACAAAAAGAAAGTCCTTTCAAATTATATCGTCATGATGGCAATCATTGATATTTAGGCATCCCGAGCTTTTCCTGGTAGGAAGGCTTGTGCTTCCGCTAACATGAGAATTTGGTGCGGGTTCCACGGAAATAGCCGTCGGGCTTAACAACACGCACTCGAAAAGAGTTATTTTATCCCTTTTAAAAAGTAGCGAAATCAATTTACCCAGTCACCCACATTTACTGTGTTCTACGGAAGTTGAAAGGAAGAAGGACAAGGTTTATGTAAGTGTGCATACCTAACCGGACGAAATTCATTTGAATACGTTTTAATAAATTCTGACAAGTACATTGGCATTTTAAGGTTGTTTCCTGACTAAATCGGAGATTGAAACTGTGGGAAAATGTCAAAGCCTTAATTTCTCAAGTGGCTGTAGAAATGCTTGTTAGGAAGGACAATGGAAATAAATTGACCTTGTATTGTCCAAAATGTTAATTGATTATGTTGATGATAAAATTACCTGACCAACCATCCCAGTCGGCAAAATTTGCTGTATTGAATCTACCCTAAATAACTTCCCTGACATAGTTTACATTTCCTCTTCCTACACTATACCTACTGACTTCGGGAAACCCAACCAATTCCTCTCTAATGGCATCCTGTATTTGTGAAATGGCAGGATGGTGATTTCCACCCACTCATAAAACGACTTGTTCCTATTCGCACAAATACACCAATCTCTGTATGCTTTCACCCTAGAAAAAGTAATTTTATGTTAATGATGTCAATCTACTTTCCCCAAAACTATGCACATACCCACCTACCTACCTACTTACATTTCCCACATTTTCTCATTGTAATAGTAATTCGAATGATGACTCCACCAACAACACATTCCGATGCCTTTTCCTCTTCCTTTATTATTACCGGTTGCTGGTTGGGCCGAGTTAGAGGCGAGTACAATAATAAAATAGCACATTTCACTTCCTATCACCTATTATTCAAAGGAAGTTGGTGGTTTGGTTATCCATCCCTTTTCTTGCTCTTCACTCTCGCCTCCTCGCATATATAAATACTTTCACTTTCCCATTTGGGAAATATATGCACAACCCATAGCCATATCCTTCCCACCCACTTTCACTGCGAATATTATATTATATGCACATGTGATGATAATGACGAGGAGGATGCGAGAGGAGGAAGAGGAGAAAGCAAACGGATGGTCGGTCGGTTATTTTTATATCCGCAAGTAGGAAGAGGGTGTGAGGTTTTATATGAGAAAATAATAGTAATAACAATAACAAAGAGAAAAAAACCGGAATCAAAGCTTCCACATTTTTACATACCTGCCTCCTTCGACAGAGCAGATTGCTTTTGTCGCTTCCCACTTTCTCCTTGTTTATTTCGTCTTCGTCTTCAACTCTTGTTTGTTTTGTGGGTAGTTGTCAGTGTTGGAAATTGTGTGTTATGTGGAAATGATGTTTTCGTGTACAGAGTAATTTTGGTGTTGATACCGGCACAAGGAACTCTTCGAACTTCCTGGAAACGTCCGTCGAGGACAAGTACGTCCTTCCTGTTCCGTTCCCAACTATGAATACGTCTCTTTTTCCCAGCGTTGAATCCGATTTTTTTTCGAGGAATACCCAAACCCAACACAAAAAACGAGCCACTCGACTCCACCCAACCCCTCCTTGGCTAATAATTAAGCTCGTCCCGCCAACACTGCTCAGCACTGCTCAACCTTTTCTGCTCAGCTCACTTGTTATGCCGAAGCTAACTAACAAGTCTCTCTCTCGGTCTTTTTGCTCTTCCTTGTTACATTCCGCACATATGTACCTCTACACACATAACTTACGAGTATAATCATGAAATATGTGTGTCCACGCTGATACTGATGGTGAATAATGGGGAGTGTGGTGGTTGCTGGAAGCCAATCCTATTATAATCACGATGATTATTATTACTCCTATTACCCGGGTATATCTATC
>JAQGAG010001171.1:0-10947 GCA_034696835.1 Lepidocyrtus lignorum
AACAACAAACCAGAAAGGGGTTGGTAGCACGAGCTTAGTTGAATGAACAACCTTCTCACTCTGAAGTCGAATGAGGTAATGAAATAATGTCTAATAATGTCTAAAGGCAGGAATATTTAAGTTAAAGGAATTTCCAATGGAACTTGATCTTGTCCTGTACAAATGACCTTTGTACGTGTCGTACAAATATATATTAAGCTTTAAATAATATATGTTATTATGTAACAGAAAATCTGAACGTAGTTTAATATGCTGATTATCTGATCAATTTATATTTTTAGTGCATCAGTATAATATGTTCAAAATGTAGGAGATATATTAGGAGATGATGAAATGTTAGCGATTCCTATTGCAATTTAGCCCAACGCCCGTCGGGCACGGCGTCAATTGGATCAAATTGAAAGTAGTCAAATAGTTATTTAGTCAGTTAATTATATTTCACAATATATTGTATTATATTTATGGCTTCCTGGTAAGATAACATAATTAAACTAAAACTAAATACTTGCCTTATCTTGACTCTTGAATATCTGTAGAAAAAAATGTTATGTATAACTATATGTTTTATACAAATAGGTACAAAGATTAAACATATATATTTATATCCAAAATGATTAATAAATTCGAAAAATCCGGTGACTCTATTACATACATCCGAAATGAATGGGGATATGTACAACTCAAATATTTGTATTGTATTTTAGCAATTCATTAATTTTGATTTTGATCGGATTTACATCGTCAGATTGTTCCTTAAATTAAACTAATTCTGAAAATAATGATTATGAAAAAAATTCATACAAATTTCATTTATTTGCTTACTGTTTTCACCAGTATCGAAATACGCTTTCGCATTCTTAGCATCATCCTATCTGTCTTGAAAGCTCACATTCAGCGAAAGACAAAAAGCATTTTGTTTTGACAGGAGAAAGCACAACAAGTTGTCAGCTGACGCTTGACAAGCTGGTCGCTGCTGCTCTGAACTGAAGGCTAACAAATTAATTGGATAGTAATTTAGGGTGAACTGGTTCATTTATAATAATTAATTAAAGTACTAATTAATTGGAGAGGGGCAGAAGTTTAATTACTGTTGGTTTTAGTGGTGACGACGGTGTTGAGTGACTTTTATATTACATGAGCGTAAGATGGTGGGTGTATTTCTCCAACAGCACTTCCTCCCATTTTACTCCGAAACGTACGTCAACTGCGAGCCTTTCCGAGCCCTGAGGGCGGAGGCCCAATATGCCCAGCACTTCCATAAGGGGAAGTATGTGGAGGAGATTGGAAGTAAGGGGAAGATTAGTGGGTTTGGTGACTTTATCAAGAAGTCCATTAAAAGTGAAGGGAATGCGCAAATAACGGAAGTGCAGGTAAAAAATAAGAAATTTTAATTGTATTGTAAAGCTATGTTATTGGATACTTTTGGAGTTGCTCTTTATCGAACACTTTGCTTCCAAGCTGTTATAACGTTCAATACTTTTCTATTAAATATTATTTTGTTTGACGTTTTGTATAATTCTTATTTTTGATGAATGTTTAATAATGTCTAATGTTTTAATATCTTGAATAACAGGAATTGCTGCAGGAATCAAAGATTCTGAGCCTGAAGTGGAAGCATCCAGAGAAGATCTCGATAATTTTGGCTGATGGGACAATTATCTACATTTGGATCAAAAATGCATTTACTAACGAGTACTACTGTGATGTGGACCGGTTCTTCAAATTTACCGAGCCAGTGTCGGATGGTAGGGCTAAAAATTTATTCTGTTCTGTCGGATGTTCTGAATCAGTTCAAGTGAATTTTAGTTTGATAAAGATAAAGATTTACATAATTGTTACATATAGTTATCCTTGTTTGTAGTTTTTGTATTGCTAAATGTCACGTGCGCATGAGTGCATTGTTTGTTTGTTGATGCATGTTTGGCGAACGCATTTAATGAAATAATTATTTCTAATTTAGTGGCTGCCGTGAAATGTTATGATATGATTGTTTTGTATGTTTATGCTTCAGTTAAAATAAGGCTTTTGTTTTTATAGTGGCTTACAGTGATCAATATGTCCTGTTTTTGTTTGGTGACAACCGTTTGCTCATGCTAAGGTTAGATATTTGTGTTCATTTGCGTGTTATGCATTCCTTTTGTACGTTAAGTACAAAATAATATTGTTTGGATCGGGATCGGGGTCATGAAAAAGGATAAAAGGAGGTTATATGGAAGTTTCATTGATTTAAATGCACAGGAAGTTCAACACTCCAAGCCAAAGCGGCTCTCACAAGACGGATCTTTCCAACACAGAGGTTTCGGTGAATACCTATTCCGAGTTGATTCCGAACATTGTCGCCAGAAGATTTGAAAAGAAATTATCGATTAATGACAAGTCAACACAGGTATTTAAGAAGTGAAAATCAAGAAAATTAATTAGAATGTAATTTTTTGAATGATTACTGACTGCTTTACAATTTTATTGATTTAATTTTTATTGTGATTTAGTTTATGATATGGTGGACTGGTTCAAAAGATGACGTTTTTCCTTGGAGTCCGAAGCCCGAACAAAGGGCAAACATTCTGGTGTACAATTTGGACCAGTAAGGAAGGGGGAGCATTAATTGTAAAATTGCTTGCTGTTCCGAGTTATTTACTGAAACTTCTAAAACTCTTTTTTAAATATTTTGATTACAGGTCGGAGCCAACTTTAATATCACATCATAAAACCGATAACACGCTGCTGGAAACTGGCTTTGTTCCAAACAGTGAGGGAGGAGCTTACACTCTAGAACTATGTTGTGATCAACAGGTGGGTGATATTCAGATATTTTAGGACTTTAGGTATTTGCTATTTTAGTATTTTCCTTCCTTAAGTCAGGCAGACGTTAACAGTTTTTAAATCCGCTTCTGACTAATTAGTTTTAATTATGAAAGGTACTAGTATAGTGGAGCGACTCCGTGTTCTTGTTAAATTGTAAGGAGTGTAGGAGGGGACTAGTGTTGGGGATGGTTACAGGCGATCTTATACCTATAAAATGTACCATCTACTAAAGTATACATCATCTGTCCCTTGCTCGAGAAGAGTAGAGATTCGAGTGTTCATATTTTCCAATCACCTAAACCAACAGTACAGTACAGTACAGAACAGTAGTAATTGGCATGCAATTATAGTAAACCTGGTATATTTTCTGTTACAGGCAAGCATCATCGTTAACGAAGTCGTCTACCAGATCGAGGCAGATAAATTCGTTGCCGTTTGTGAAACAGCGATTCCACTTCAGAGCGAACTGAAATGTTTCGCTTATGATGACACCAAAGAAAAGTTAGCTTTGGGATGTTGCGACTCCAGCATTGTTGTTTATTCCCAGGCAGGAAAAGTGACGCATTATACGAAAGCAGCATTTGTAAGCTAATTTATAATCAATTTTTCAATTAAAAAACAGTTCTAAAAACCTTTGTAAACTGACTGTATCTACCTCTTTTTTTACAGATTCCAGTGCAAGTCAGTTGGCATAATGATTCTTACCTCGTCTTTGCGGTTGGAGATCGGGGGCAATACCAAATATTTGATATCGCATTGAGCCCTTTATTGTTGGTTGACGGATTCAACTCGATGCCTTCATTAACTAAAGAATTAGTGTAAGATTTAAATTATTGATATCCAACGATCCGGCGTATAAGAGTTTGTATGCACTAATATCATGTTTTATTACTATTTACAGACCGACGTTTTCTGTGGAAAGATTATGTTGGTCGCCTATTCAGCCTATGCTTTCTGAAAGTCGTCTTCTCGTCAGATTTGAAACGTATGAGAGTTGAATTTTTATTGAGTTGTGTGAAACAATTTAGTTTTTGTAAGGGATTAATCATTAATAGCATTTTAACATTTAATTTTCAGAGGAACACTGGCAATTCTACGATTATCAATGGGCCATATGAAGCTTACAGACTTGTGTACTTTTCATTTAACCCATGGACATTATAAGGAGGCTATCAAAGCGCTGAAATATGTTTACTGGAATTCTGATGATTGTCTACACGTCATGTTTAATATCTACAATTTTCTCATGCGCCAGGTTCCTTCCGAAGACATCGAGAGTTAGTTTCATTCGAAATTATATTTCATTGACTGTATTTTAATTTTTTGATACTTTTTAGTTTGAGAGCAATAACTTATATCAATATTTGTACGTATTTCAAGGTAATTTCGAACTCTTGCTGGCTGCGTATTTTGTACCTGCTGTCCCATTTGATGACAAAGTAAGAAGGAGACATGGCAAACCTATGAGGATATTAGCAAGGCGATTCTTTATGTGGTTATTGAAGGCTCGAAAGTATCCCAGAGCTTTACAAGTACGATTTTTCATTTCCCCGTGAAATAAATTATAGCAAATTGATGGGAAAATCCAACATTATTCTTCTTCAGTTTTTTTTTGCATTAAAAATATATTTATTTGTAATTTTATGATAACTTTTTTGTTAGATTGCTGTTAGTCTGGGCGAAGACAGGCTGCTGAAGAAGCTGCATGAAGTTGCTAGCGCCAAAGGGGATAGCACAGTGGCCACTGAAGCCGCTTTTCGGATGATGTCACGAAAGACAAGATGCTCCTCATCTTCATCTGAAAGTGGAAGTACGTGTATTTATTTTGGTGTGCCTTCTTGATTTTCAATTGTTTTTACACACCCTTTAAAAATATTTGAATTGCTTCATAGGATCATCGTCACCTTCTGGAAGTACCTGCTCCTGTCACAGCTCATCGGGAATAAGCGATACGTATCCGCCTGGCGCCTTAGGTCCAGTGTCAGTCACAATCCCGAAGAACGATGTTGTGGTATTGGAACCCCCATCTCCGTATCGAAATTCTGGGCAGAGCACGTCTACAAATTTCTCTGACGTTGCTGAAGAAAGGAGTAAACAAAAGAGTGTTGAAGATGACGTTAGTACTAATGTCAAGACAAAAGCAAAATCTCAAGCTAATGTTAGCAATCCTCCGCCTACAAGATCAACCTTAGCAGTTAAGAAATCCGGTGGTATACAAGTAGTTCACTTGGGACCTGTGTAAAATATACGTATTTGATTTACAAATTGAAATATGATTTACAATTTACTTTGCTGGTGACATTTGTATTGTACTTAATCAGTTAAAACAATTAGTAGGTAGGTATGTATTTATTTATGATATCTGTATATGAAATGTACTAAAAATACAAATATATTAGTTAATTTCATGTTCCATGTTGTACAAAAACCTTAATGGACATGATATGCTTTTGTTCTTGTAAATTACAAGTTGTAATGTACAAACCTATTAGTATTCGGTAATCAAGGCCACGCTTGCGTTATCACCGATTAGATCATCGCACCTTCTCGAAACCAAAGCAAGGTATTGTTTGTTTGTTGACACCCTTATCAGAGAAAGAGGTTAAAGGTTCATCAAGTCAATGTTTGGAAAGTGCAACGGTCAAGATAAATAACAGTAGTGAGGCAAAATTTTCTTTATACCCCGTTCCCGTGTCTTTCATTTTAGTTGACTAGCGATTGTTTAAAAAGTTCAGCCATTATTAATGGCCCATTATTGTATATTATCAAAATGTAAATAAATATATATGCTGATGTTTTATAATCTGTGAAAAGGCAAAGAACGATACGTGAATCTAACTGAACCGGCCTTGTTTCAAAACATAAACAAGTTAATCAATTTATTAAAAGTTGGCGAGGTTCAGGCAGGGGTTATGTCGATTTGTCAATAACAGGAATACTGAATATTGACTGGCATTGATTGGCAATTTAATTAAGATATTTTTCCATTTAGGAATCATCTATTGATTACGTTCCACTTGGTAAAAGCTTCCATGACTTGGTTGCAGACTTGCATAAACATACATATCTGCAATAATACTACTACTCCGCACAATCCGATCCATAATTTACTGTGTAAAATTACGTCATCATGGCCACTGGTATGAAACATTTGGAGAAGGGCATTCTGCATCGTTCCATGAACTTTTCATAGTCGAAAAGAATCAATCATATTCCGACCTCAAACAAAAATGCATCTTCCATCAATCCTAGTAGAAATCCTTTGCACTATATTAATCTGTCCTAAAATCGCTAACGGTAGGTAAAATTTTATGAAATAAATATCAAAATCAATTTTTATGGCTTGTTGAGATTTCTGATGAGAAATGTTACTCATTCAACAACGTATTTCTCATAGGTTTAACCTGCTACGTCTGCTACCCCTGCGACGAAAAGAGTCCAGGCAAGTCTGAAACATGCGATCCGAAACCCTACCAAGACCTCCCTGACCAAGGTAAACTAGCCTGTTCTTACGAGCACTTTTCCCCCACTTCCGGAGAATCGATAAGGAAAAGATGTCGCTTCATCAGAGAAGATCCTGACTCCGACTTTAAAGAAGAAACAAGCTGCTCCTCATCCCCCTTCCATTCAAATATGCTGGATTGCATTTGCTTTACCAATGATTGCAATAAAGATAGGATATCATTGGGCGCTTCCACCACCCGGAAGTCCTCTCAATCCCTAGCATTGTCGAAAGTAGCTCCGAGAGTGAATTCGGGTTTCGTAATTCTTTTAGCTGGACAGTTATTTTGGATTTTGCTGTATTAATTTCGACTTCGCAATAAAAGTTGCAAAATTCTTGTTATGATCTACTTGAGATTTTAATCTGATAAGAAACAGATTATGTCATGTCAATTTTCCTGATATCTGCTTGGGTTGTTGGGATCTCTGCAAAAAGCAATATATTTTTTGGGCAATATTGCAGGAGACTCATTCATTCATCAGTTAAGCCACTTTCGTCGGTTCACAGCATTTTATTTTTGTATTGCCTACGAGCAATTCGACATGATTTCATTCATTTTCAAGCAAATACTTCAGCATCATGATATCAGCATCTCAATATTACTCGCAATAAAAAGTTGCACAACAACAAAAAGACACTCCTCCAGAGATTTACATACGTCCTTGGAGTGATTGAAGTATGTATTAGGCACAACAACAACCAGACACTCGAACTAAAATCCAGACACGCCATAAGCCAAACCGTCGCATCATCATATCATCGTCGTATTACGGATTCTTCCCAACATTCCAAATCAATTTCATTCCATAATTCCATATATATAAATTTAGCGTTATCTTTATCAGCGTATTTCGCAAGCTAATTGAAAGGATCAACTTGACTATGTTTTTTTAGTGGGCCGAGGCAAGGAGGCGAGAGAAGCGTGAGACGAAATATTTTTAAGTAGACTGCATAAAATTGGTCAGCTATATCCAACAGACAAAATACATATATCCTACAGTTTTTTTTATCTACCTGCTTATATGAATTACTAATGTGTGGTTGTGCCATGCACATAAATAAGGAAAGGTCTGGAATACAAAAACAAGTTTTCTGTTACTGGGTCACATCCACATCCCACATCTACTAAACAGTTCATGTCAATATCAACATCAATTAAATTATTCCTATCCACCAATCAGCTCTTGTAACTTTTGAGGCGGAGATGCTGTAATCGAATCGAGCCTTCACCGAGATCAGGGCAGCCCAGTCAGATAAAAAAAGTAGTTTCTGGTTTCCCTGTAAATATGGGACAGAAGTGCGTAGTAGCTATTCTTAATTTGAGGCTTAGGTCAGATCTGTTTACTGCACAGAGAGATGTACGTACGTAAGTACGTGTGTAATTCAACGGATTACGTAAATAAACAAATGTAAAGTCAAATTGACTGTTTTTATGAGTAACTTTCATTTTTTCTCGCATTTCATCCGTACGTTTAAGTTTAAGCATGAAGCTTTCGAGAAAAGCGTCACACGTCATCAGGTGGTAGGAGGAAGGGAAGGAAGGCCTAACAAGGTTAGAAATCAGCATCAGCATCGGACACATGAGATGGGAAGATCGATAGGTTGATAGGTATGGGGCAACTTGAGAATAACCTTTCCAAATCCAAATTAATCCCAAACTGTCCGATGCAAAAGGTCCCGAGCTTCCCAAATTATAACCGAAGCATTGGAACTAATTGGTAAAGCAATTTGTATAACCATGCATGTGTTTATTTTGCTTCATTTTTTGCATGTCGTTCTACTTTTATTTGTCTAAGAAAATAAAAGTCCACAATCCAATTTAGTATTTGCAAAGCCCGAAACCAACTTTGCAAGGAAGACAAGGCATTGGCCATCTTCTTACATTTTTTTGTGCCTCTTTTTGTGACAAGACAATACTTTTTGCCATATAATATTAGCATGATAAACATCCGCATTCCGAATCTTACGCAAACATTAGCAGGATCGCATACGACTGGCTGGCTGGGAGGATACATCGCATCGCATCATTCGCATCATAAGAAAAAGCTACGTCGCAACTCGCAAAAAATGTTTTGTGCTGACTGAAAAAATGACAAGATAAGTCACTCAAAAATGTCAAGCTAGTTTTTTCCCCATAACAAGTTGAAAATAAGGTGGAAGATGCATGCATTGGAAGGAAAGGAAATATTGAAAAGATGACATTTCTTGAAACTTTTTACAATGCTACATTACGAAAACTATCAAATTAAATGACAACGCATTTAAAAATTTAAGTATATTTGCTCATTTCGTGTTTGATGTTCCCAGAAAATAAACTTTCTTTGGACTTTGTGTCGCCAGCAATTAATAGACCTATTAGGTATGCTACCTTTGGGAGGAGGAAGAAGAGACAATTTTCATCTCATCATGATGCGTCCTGTCCTGATGTAAATTACAGTCAGTAATTTTCAACAAAAGAGTATCATTTCGTTCTTTAAAATTGGAAGGCGTGATTCCTCGTGCAGCTTGCACTTTGCAGCTGCTCGCATCGTATGTTCCTTCAGGCAAAATTGAAGCCTCGACAGTCGACACCTCAAGTAGCCCCAGGCAAGTTACATTTATTGGCTTCACAAAAGGCTACAAAACAAGAGACAACAACCGAGCTTTCAAGAAGTTGCGAAGTGCGTATGAACAGAATCACAAAAAATCATCCCATATCCTGTTCCTCATGTTATGTTCATTTCCACCTTTTCATGCGTCTACATATCATACAAACAAATGCGTAATTTCTAAACTAGACTGTTTTTTTCTGCATACGTATTTCTTCAGGACTCAAATGCTCCGTTGCTTTTTGAAGATAATATTTGATAATTTGAAATCAGTTATTCCTCTTTTCTTTCTTCACGCATGTTTCATGTTATGTCAACCACTTTACGTATAGTGCTCGATGTCGATGATCGCGGCAGCTGTTTTTTAACGTTTCGTTTCCTTCTTCAGTGCATCCAGTCAAAGCCAAACGCAACCCAACATAGCAACTTTGTAACAAAGGATACATACAAATAAGCGTGCGGGCTTCATATAACAATATCCGTATTATGCGCATGTTCATTATAATAAAAGTCATATATAAAAGCAAAGCTATCAACATCACAACTTACTTTGAACTCTCATGATGATGACGATTATATTGATGTCTGACAGAGTCAGCTGCGTCTCTCTCACGCACATATTATGCACATGCTACGTATTTTATGCATGTATTGCAGTTGGCAGTTCAGCTAGAAGGAATTGCAATTTGGAGAAACTAGAAAATATCATTTGCAAGCGGATACAGATGGTGCAATAACTTTTGATTTAAGCCTCATCTCCTCGTTCTATTACCAAAAGTTCATCATATACTTTGTTTGTAATGGAATAGACTTCGCTGCTCATCTGCCTGCCTCGTAATGACTTTTTTTCATAATGTCCTCGTGTAATAACTCTTATAAGGCTGTATGACTATTGTACGAATGAAAAGTAACAAAAAACTATTATTGAAGTTTTGCAGCATACTTTATCTGCATGCATATGCTACGCACCTACATAATGGGAATAGATATACTAGTACATACATTACATACCAAGAATTACCTAAATGATGCGTACACGTACGAAACTCGAAACAAATGCGAATGCCTATCGGGAAAATGTGCACATGGAGTCATGACGTAAAAAAACTGAAGCGAATATTTGTGATGATGTGATGTGAGTTGCCATTTGGTTCATGATCATATCATTACGTATTATTTTCAGTCACACAATTGGTGATAGTGATATACTTGCTTATTACTTGCTGCCAACAGTGCCAACCAGTCATAAAATGTACTAGCGATAGCCATGGAATAATGTCTGAATGGATGCATGTAGAGGTGGTGGAAGGCAGCTTTGTTTTGTCCGATGAAATGTTTTTAGATCACCATATCATATCATCAACATCCGCATCAACAAAAACATCAAAGTTTTTTCTGAGTTTGTTCCCCTAAAAGTTCTCCACTGCAATTTGTGTGTGATGATGTGGTGGGTGGGTGGCTTTGGCTTGAGCGTGCGATCATGATGATTGTTGAACATGAACAATATGAACATCCCATAAAAATCGATATATATGCAGTCAAGTCCAGTCAGTCGTTTTTGTTCTTCCGTCAGAAAAAAATAGTTTTTGTGAAGAAATCCATAATCCCGATGCGATCCAGACGTAAATAATACCTAAACTACTTTAGACCCTTCACGAAAACGTCTTCTTCATCTCCTCACGTGTATTTTTACGTGTGCAATACTAATAGTTATAACTGTACATGTCCAACGGAAGAAGAGTTAAATATTTCGGAAAAATATAAAGAGCTTGGCCTTCAATATAAGTCATAAAACTTCAATAAAGTCCCACTGCTAAATCTCTTGTCGTTTTACATATTTTTTCTCTCTCGTCAGTTCATTGTGACTTTCATTTCAAGCTGTATTCATTATAGTAGCCAGCCAGTTGCAGACAGACCCTAAAGTTTTTAATTTCTTACTACACTAAAAGTTTAGTTAAATTGGAGAGACAAGTCATTAATCCGAAGTAAAGCCCAACCTACATTTTAGTCCGTGGAGTGAATTTTAGTGGCTGTGACTTTGGTGTGTGTCCT
>JAQGAG010001172.1:0-10945 GCA_034696835.1 Lepidocyrtus lignorum
TTTTTTATAAAGAAGAAGGCACGACCAATCGAGCCAATCGGAATCCTCCCATGTTTCGTATTCTCATGAAGAAAAAAATACATTTACAGAGCTTGAGCCAAAAGTTTGGTTTGAGATTGGTTTCGTTTTTTCCAACCCTTCGTCTATGTCTCTGGCTATGTTGAATTATGTTCCTTTTTTTTGCACCAGGGATCCTAAATGAATCCTTTAGATTTTTTCTAATGTACTTTTATAAATGCAATATTTATTATTATACAAATATATCCTAGCCCATAACATACCAGCACATTGAAATTTGGTAAAAATGCTCACTGGCACTGTTGAATTTTATCCATTGATAGGTATTCGTATGTGCCTTTGCCAATATATTTTCCACACATTTTCTACGGGACTTGCTGAAAAAATAAGAGCATTTTTATGATTCCCATTGTATTACATGACAAGAGCGCAGTAGGGATGATGACGAGAGCTCATCATGACTATACTATAACTTTTCCCTCTGGTGAATATAGTTTCTAGTTGGTTATATTTGTGACATGACAGTCAATTCTGTTTTTTTTGCTAAAGAGCAAACCAACTGCAAGTTCCCCATCTCACTTGCACACTGGCTGGAGAAAAGGCAATATCTAGTTTTACAACCCGATATAAATCATTTTTACTGAACCAAAGACCAAAGATAATTTTTTTTTAAATAATTAAATCACTGTATAGTTTTTACATAATATAGTTATATCACTAATTCGCTAACGTCATAAAGTATAGTTTATTACATGATTTTTAAAGCAGAAAGTTATTACAAGACAATAATTAAAAAATCAAAAAAAGAATTTATTATTTAACTAACCAAAGAATTTTATGCAATCTTTTAATTAATATAATATATTTTTATTCTATTCACTACTAATCTTAACAATCAAACCAAATCATTTAAAAAACAATTCAGTCAAAAATCAGAAAAATTTCTGTTATCGTTTTTCTCTTCAGGTGAAAGTCTATCAATTCAAGATTATTTCAGCAATAATAATAAAAAAGTACATTAAGTGCAATAATAAATGTTTAAGGGATATAGTTTACCGTGTATACGTACATACTTTTAATAATGTGGCTATTTTTTATTTGTGCAAATATTGACTGTTAATTTCGTGGCGTATTTGTGAGAAATGCAAATCGTTTAAGTTGCTCCTCATTATCCTCTATAAGTATTAATATGTCTATCGTATAATGTATAGGAGTAGATATGTACAGTTTGTGGACATTGGAATATAACTGGGGATATAAGAGGTTTGTGCTAAGTGAGTTTTCAATCAAGTTTAATTAACATGATCATTAAATAAATTCGTACTGAGGAGACGAATAAATAAAGAGTATTTGGCTTTTCTGTGACTTTCACTTTATTAAGTTGAGGAAGGATTCATATTATTTCGGAGTGCTTTTGTTTTGGTGCTACTGTGCAAATACTCTTTTAACTTAGGTTTAGTTTGTTTGTAATTTTGTAAATTATCGTGACTATATTTTGTACATCGAGTACATCGAGAAGCGCCATTGCAAGGTAATATAAAGATCTGATTTGTAGTTTCTTAAAGAATTACGTGAGAATTTTTTGCATGGTTTCTTTCCACCCTTGAAATGTCTCGATTAAAATTTATTGCTGAAGCCAATCACATTAAATTGAGACGAGAGGACCTTAACTAGTTTGCGAAACACGTTGAATAATTAGAGTGATAAAAGCTATAATCACGTGAATGAATAAACGTTAGTTGGGTTCTCTTCTCGTGATTTTAAATGTGACATTGGTTTTTTCTACAATGATTCATCTGAATGAGTTTAATTGAAGGGGATAAATTTTGAAGGTCAGTATTTACAGCAATAATTATTGCGCTTCCTGCTTCTGAGAAAACTCGTCAGTAGTTTAAAGGTGTTGCTTTTGATTTCTTCATTGTTCATGATAAGCACTTACGTTTCTCGTAGGAAGGATAAAAGTGCATGAGATTGAGATGGAAAAGGTTGACATTTTGTAGATATTAATCTACCTAATTCAGTCTATAACAAAATATATTAAAATTTGATTCGTACAATAAGTAAATTTAAAGTGACACAATGAAAATGCCAGTGTAAAACTATTTACATATTTCGCCAAAATTACGTTGGGAAAAAATATTTAAGATAAATTTTAAATTATGCTATTTTAATAACTTTCTGTAGAAGATAGATACACACTTTATGTCGGTGGTACTTGCAAACCCCAGATAAGAATCTGTATATTCAATTATTCATCATAGATAAACCAAAAATTTTAAAGGCATATAATAGGGGAACATTTTGTTTCAAATGTTCATGCATTTTTTTACCCTTTTGAAAGCCCTGCGTGACTTTTTCTCTGAATAAATAGCATTCGTTACGCAGAGGGAGTTTAAAAACTTTGGAAAATTATTATATAAATTATTTCGTAACTCCAATATCTCCTTTAAATTCTGCGTCATCAAAATCAGAACTTAACTGCTTACGCATGCATATAGCCTGAACTTAACTTTCATATGTGAGGATTAGAAAAATGAGATTAATCACGTATTGAAACATTTCGTAATGAAATATGTCAGAGTCAGAACACCATACCTTAGTAAAAATGTCTTTTATATTGTGGGTTGTGCTAGCGCTAGATTTTGCAAACTCCTCCAAGACATTCACTTTTAAAGCCATGACGCCTTCCACCCAGCACAATCATAATCATTTTTCTTTTCCCTGCCCCTTACCGTAAAGCTATTTCTCACAAGCCCTTTTTTATCCACTGATTTCCATTTCATGCATGCCTGGATTTTTTCTAAATTTTCTACCTCTCTGGTTCACCAATCTGCAAAGATGATGATCATTGAAAAAGGCGAAACTTTTAGATTTCATATTCGAATACGCAACAACCGCAACAGAATCAAGTCGCCTTGTAAGATTGTACGTACCTTCAAAAATCCATTAATGTTGGTTAGTGCCAACCCCTTCATTATCATCATTGTTCAAACCTTGTTGTCAGAAGTTTCCCATGTTTTTTTTTCAACATTATAAAAAAAATTACTCCAAAGAAGGTTAGCAATAATTAT
The DNA here is from genome assembly GCA_034696835.1 of Lepidocyrtus lignorum. NCBI lineage: Eukaryota > Metazoa > Arthropoda > Collembola > Entomobryomorpha > Entomobryidae > Lepidocyrtus > Lepidocyrtus lignorum. The sequence goes on from JAQGAG010001172.1 coordinate 3,090, forward strand.
TCAATCCATCGTGAAGAAGAATATTCTAGCATGATTTTTTCCTTTCAATTTATAATCTCTTGAGATGGAAATGAACAGTTTGAAATATTTGCGTGTAAATAAGCCCATATGTTTTAAAAGTGTAAATTTCCTGCAAGATTTTTTGTTTCCATTGCACATATGACGAGATTTTAAAACAGTCCATCTTGTTGTATTGTATTAGTTTTTGTCAAGTGTTATTAAGTACGTTATATTGTGGACTTGGTGTCATACTGAGCAAGGACAGCAAAAGTTTTTTGCATCTCGTCATTTTCATCTCGTGTACTCACTTTCATGACAATTTTTTTTTACTTGCCATGTTGCTGGTACCTTGAAACCCCAGCAGCCAACAAAAACAACGTCGAGCTTAAAATGAAGTATTCTCCTTGAATAGGGTCGTAACGCTCGTAAAAAACAGCAGAAAAGAACATATCCTTGAGGAATGTGATTTACTTTCGCATTTTGCATTGACATGAACACTACGAAAAAAATCTTGAATTGGAGGGATGCACGGTTGTCGTAATTCGTGAAATATTGCACAATCCAAACTATATCTTTAAAAAATGCCTTCGAATTTTGATGTTGGGCAATGAAAATTTAAAATTGTGGTTGGGCTTCACTTTCCAATATGGGGTCTACTTCGATAGCAGTTTCCTTCCATAAATTCTAATGGAGCCTTAAAAGTATTTTTTCCCGTCGCCTTCAAGAAATTAATGAAGGGCTCTCATTGTTACAGTGAATAATCCACCATCTTACCTTTTACCTGACCTCGGTTGGATATTATAAAATAATTCCCCTTTGCAAAAATTTCTACCAAAATCCAACCTTAGTCATGTTTCATTTTTTTTCTGGCAGGCGGGCGGTAAAACAGTTAAATATATATGACAGGTTTTTAATGCCCAAGAAAAAAGTGTAAGTGATAGGGAGGAAAGTTGCAAGAGTTTAGTAGGTTTATTACCTTCAGCCCTGCTAATGGCTATGCGAGGAGAATCATATAGCTCTTGAATAATATATTGTATGATTTACGAACAATATTTACACACATATTCTGTATTTTTTAAGAGTGACTCAGGCATAGCTTTATTTTAGGGCGGAGGAGCAACATACAATTTTGTTTTTTATGATTTCACAACAATTTTCCAATCCCTCTCATTCATCCCACTCATGCGACTTTTTTAAGCATTATGATTTTTTTACCCACTCCCCTTCGCATGGAGAAAATGGAACAAGCATAGAAAAATTTGTTAAAGGAGCTGATAAGCAAAATGGGCTAACAATATCCAAAAATCTTATATGGCTATATGACTATATATATGAGCCACAAAATTACATGCAAACTATACCAAACACGAATACAAGTCGATTGGGTTAAAGTTTTTTTGTGAGCACTTCAACTCTCGAGTTTTTGTTCCCTGTGAGAGTTGTTGAGTTTGAGAAAGGGTAAAAAAATGTGCAAATTACAAATTATCGAGGAGGGTAGGGAAGAAGCTGTTTTATCAAAAAGAATGGACAGGGAGAAAAAAATGATTTTGGCTTTGGATGTTCATTTTGCTACCTTTTGTACTTGTACCTACGATTAAAATGATTATACTCCATGAAATGAAACAATATTTTCGTCCATATCATCCCTAATTCAATCTTGTCATTGTACATACTCGCCATTTTGGAGAAACAAAGTGGGCATTTTCATACGGCCTGGGTTTTATTACAAGGCAGAGGGGAATTAATGGATTCTCCAATGCCGCAAAAGCTGCGAGAGGATATTGTTGAGTTTTAGGTGGTGGATGGAGGTTTTGTACGCGAAGGGAATAAAATTCGTGACGCGACGGTGGGATTTACTTGGGTTCATTATAATGAAAGGAAATTACGAGTGATGGTTGGTAGCTGTCCTTAGTGATTGGGATGGATCTTCTGTGGGGAATTGATGCAGTGGGTTGATCGATCCTACCTTTTCGTTGGTTGTTTGTCAGCAAAAAGTATTGTTGACCGTCTTATATGGAAATAGGTATATGACATTTGTATACCAAAAATTGTAAAAGATTTTGCTTATATCTGTATAGGGAGCTCTTGCACTGCATTAGATCAATGCACGCACATCCATCCCCCTCTCCTCCATTATTACTAGGGGTTGGACAAGACACGAAGGAACATTGATGGTTGGATGGATTCACGGTATGCGTTGGTGTCATGACAGGATAAAAAAGGGAAAGGGCAGGAGGGAGAGGAATATAATTTATATGCATGCGACATTATTATAGATGGGCGCCATATGAAATAGGGATGAATGAGGGATGAAGGGATAAACGCACCCTAAATGCGTAAGAGTGAGGTCTTAAGGATTGGATGGAACATAATATGAAAAATACTAGCGGTATAGGGGCTTGCGCTTTCTGTAAATACTCTTAGTAAATTATGTAAAGAATTTTATATATTGTTAACTAATTGCAATGCCTATCAAAGATTTTTACATTTTATTAAAATTTGTATGATTATTAGATGGAAAAACCATGTATGCTGTCGCTGAGTTGAATGATGGAAAAGTAAAATGGGTTTTAAAGATTGAACGTTTAAATTACTGTTCCGTAAACCTATTTTTTGCAGCATAATTAGAGCTAGTTTGGAATTAGAATTTAGGTGCATGCAGTTGTATATCGGAGCAAATAATTAAGATTTCATGATTTTCATGACATGAAATAACTGCAGACTCTTTTCTTCTATCTGGTATGGGCTGCTGCAACGCTTCCCCCGCTACACAAAGTGAGATCCGCAACCCTATCTGTGTTTGCATAGGGGCGACTGGTTCTCCACTTCGAGTACGAAAGCAGTGGTGGTTGCACGCTACGTTATAAGATGGCACGGGGAGGACGTGAAGCATGAAATAGGGAAAAGTTGAGTTTTTTCGCTTCGAGTAAAAATGTGCTAGCTCGGGTTATATATCATCCCTGCTCTGTGCTGAAATGTTATGTAGGTGCATTCTGAGATACGGGAAAAACATAAACTGTCGAATTATTTTCTGGAGAAATAGCGTTGTTATTTTAAGTACAATTTTGAATTAATTGGTCAATTCCCACAAATAATGGCAATAATGCATTTACACTTATGCTGGATAGTTTGTGTTTTCGATTCACAGGTAACGAGACCACCAAATCAACTAATATCGAGGTATCTTTATTACGTAAAATGTTGGAATTACAATTTAAAATTATTATAGGCGTGGAATCAGCGGCTTTTTATGATTTGAATGAGGTAGGTATATGATATATTATATTAATTATCCAGCAACACAGCCTACCTACCTAATTTGAAATTTGCTTTATGAAAGACATGTTTCTTTGATGCATTGTCATATTTTAAGCATCAACCCGCATCTAAAAGCCACCTCTCTCATTCTCATTATCCGCATTTCCTTCCTTTCAAAAATAGCACAATAGTCATCTAACGCAGTTAAATTAAATCAAATAATATTTTTTTAGCAAAATCTGCAATTACCAAGTTAATTTTCTGCAAAACGATATTGTTCTGATTTCATTGCACACAAAACACAAAGTAGACATCAATTTTGCAATATGCAAATGTACAATTTATTTAAAAATTGTATGTTTACCTTTTACCATCATCCCATCAACATCGCCATACAAAATCATCTTCAATCTCTTGTAAATGATGAAAATTAAAAGGAAGCAAACCTCCGACAACAATTACCTGATTTGTAGGCAAAAAAAGTTGAAGCCATTTTCTCGTTTAACTTGCATAATGAATAATGATGAACAGGTCCTGTTTATCTACGATTATAATTAATAATTTTCCTTTTATTCTTTTACATTGATGATGGCAAATACTAAATTGGCTTTGCTCTACCTACCCACCCATAATATGCGTAGTGTAGTAGCCAAGGAAGGAAGCCACCGTCAAAGACTAATCAATACGATTTATATTTACCACCCAAGCGCTAAGGCATTCGTATAATTTGCAGAATGAATATGACTAGAGAAAGGCAAATGGGTAATGGGAATCTTGACTAGATTACTTTATGAAAGGTCACCAGACTGGAAATTAGCTTGTGTAAATCAAATAAAATCAGCGTAGCTAATCATAATCAGAAATTGAAGTAGTTTTTAGCCTCCGGCTCTACTCGATTTTTAGTTTGGCTCTGGTTTTCCTCCTTTGAGGATGTATGCCTGCTGGCAATACATTTTCCATTCAGAAGGAGGAAGTCCGACAAGAAAGGAGGGTGAAGGCACTGATGATATGATGTCGATGTGAGGTGGTTGCAAAATAAATTGGAAAAATTCACAATGGATTTTACTACAGCTAAAACAAACTGGTTAAATCATATTAGAGGAATTGATGAGTTATTTTGCATTTTGTTTTCTTCGGCATTGTCAATCGACCTAGATTAGTTCTCTGAGATTAGAATGGGTTGAGTTTGTTTTCTCACTGTCTAAACCTATCTCTATTCCTTATCGGTAACGCTGATGATAAAAAGTAAATGAAGACATTATAGAATGGAACTGTCCCACCCACAACTTCCGGAAATACAAAACCTGCTTTATGACAAGAAATGAGAAAAATGCCATTTCGGATTTGTATAAATGCGAACATTCATTATGCATTGGCATTGTTTCCAGAATCAAATGCTGCTACCAATAGCCCATTGGCATTGGGTTATGAAAAAGCTTTTGTGGGGTACGGTATATAAGTAAATCTAGATAACTGATATATTATCTTAATTAATTAGTATAATCTTTTGAATCTTAACTAATCATCATTTGGATAACAGTACCGCAATAGGTAGAGTGGAATTTCAAATTGGCAAATGATTTAATTATGCCAATAAAACAAAACACAAAAGCCCTTCTAATTAGTATTGATTGTTGTCATAAAATTAGAAGCAGTAAGTAGTACAATCAAAATACGGGCTAACTGTTACTCTTACATGGAACTTAGAAAGTTTATTAACTTTATAAGTTTTCTAAACGAAGTAAATGTGCATCATAGCTATAGAGCTCAGACATAAGGATGAGGAACAATCTCATTCAAAGAATTCATTCTTTAAAATGCTTGTAATTTCTTGGAAGAAATTTCCAAAACGGAGTTCATTTACTTTTATTGTTCTCAAGTCGCAGACCCTTTCGAAGACTATATGCGTCAATAAAGCTTTGTAGTGAATTTTTCATCCGGGCATTCACTCAACAAAGTTGCGAATTCTTTTAATTTAACCGCAGTAAATACATAAGCACATTTTGCAAACCTTTTGCAAATGCCCAATCCATTACATTGTTTGTTGCTAGTATGCAGAAGGGAATGAATCAAAAAACCTAAAAAAAAATCGCGGATTTATCATAGATCATCCCAATGTAATCAAACCTCATCTTCAGTTAAAAGCAAAGTAACTAGGCACACACTTGAAAAGCCCAACCCACTCGATGATGAGATTACATAATTGCACATTAACTTCTTATCGGATTCACGGATCGTTATTTGTTTAAATACCCCGATTCATAGCACACCGCATACTACCCACAACCAAATACCACTTCGATCGGAATAATTTTTGGCTGATTCCTCCCCCCCATTTTAATTATTGTTTGCTTTCTTGGCCTTACCATTAGTTAGTAATAGAGCACGTGCAGTTTATAATTCAGATTATGAATTATCTCCACAAAAAATATATTTAATAAGCTAGTATTATCCCCAGCCCATATCACAAGTTGGAATATAGTGAAGGGGGATGGATGTGATAATGACCCGGTGGAAAACTCGATCTACAGTAGTTTAATAACAGTAATAAAGCTACCAGGCTTATATTTCTTTAATTAGTGTGAGCTTCTGATAGGGGAAAAATCCATTCCTTCTTTTACCATTAACTTTTCTTATTATGGCTCATATGTACCTACCTATTTACTTTTAAATAGATGAGCAATCTTATCCCATTACAAGTCTTTTACCTTTGAAGACAATTAACTTAAAGTGAAGATGTTCATGAGTAAATATTTCCTCGAGTTTCTCGGCTATTTAAAAAAAGAGCTGAGAGCCCTCCCACTTCCTCCTGGCAAGGTTGACTTGATATTCCCTGAAAAAAATTGCTTTAGATTTTAATGCTTCAGGCTCCCCGTCTTCATATACCTATATGTTAGCTTCCCTGTCGATTGTCTGCTCATGGTCTGGTTCTGCACGTAGGCATATATTTTGTTTTTGTTTTGTTTGTGTATATAATTAAATGAATCAAGTTATGATTTAATAAAGCTTATAATTAGAACGGATCATTACCTTTGGTATTTTAAGCGTACGCATTAAAACCACACAATGTGCACATAAGACAAAAACATGTTATGTTACATTTTGTTTTGCAATCGCAAACATTGTATTTGCTGACTGAAAGGAGGAAGGATTGAAATGGCTAGTTAGCTCGATAATTAACAAATAAATAGGGTTATATGTTTAATATAAAAAAAATGATCAGGTTCGTATAGGAATCTCATCGATGAGGGATGTTTTTTTGCCCATCTTTTAAAAATCTGCAACAATGTTCTCCTCTAGAATACAACCATTTAGGTTGAGTTTACAAGAGAGTCAAAACAAATGCTCGTTAGATTTTTTATTGTTTGTTATCTTGATGATCTTCATGTTACGCTATATTTCATCTTTTCAATACCAATTTGAGAAGATGGGTGCGTGCTTGTTAAAAAATATTACTTAAATTATCATCGAGTTTATAAAAGCATCAGAAAATATACCAACGTAGCATACAGTGCAACTTGTGTAGGGAAAAACAAGTAGGAAATAGTGATGTGGCAAGAAAAAATATGTCAAAGCTGGCTTGACAGATGTCACCAAGTGCTGCGCTTGGCTTTCTCGTCAAGCCAGAGTCTGATTCCAGGAATTCTCGTTAGTTGTTCGTAAGCTTGGGAGAAGGAGGTAGAAAAGTGGAAGTGGATTCGGTTGTAGCTGAAGCTGATGCCCCAAAACAATGGCAATATCTTAAATAGCGTTCATTGTATTGTCAGCAACAAAGTTGGAAACTAGTCTGAGGCTGAATTTGATTAAATTTTAGCAAAAGAATTGGTTTTATGCATCCGAAATGTATTTCAATTAATACATCATTTATTTCATTCAGATAATTCTTGGTCAAGCCAATGTCTACCTGGTAGTTTCATATATCTTTATTTTCTCACTTTGCGTTCTGTCCATTCAGAGACCGTAAAGATAACGATGAATCTGCATTATTCTGCAATTATCAGCTTTAAAATTATTTTTAGAAGCTCGTTTTAGTCTTTCAATTAGACCCAAGATTACCTTTCCATTTCATCGGATTGCTATTCCAGTGCAGTAAGCTAGTTCAACATGCAGTTTTACTACAAGCTCATTCCCCATGCATATAAACAACTTTTTATATAACTCATTCACAATTTTGACTCGTAAACCCCTCGGTATTTAACTCATACCTTAACCTTATAAATATTATTATTACCCACTTTACTTTTACTACTTACGAGAATAACTTGTCTTCAATGGGTTATTATTATGATAGTACACAAATAAACCCAACGAAACCAAGGCAAGGGTCGCATATACGCGGGCATTGCTTCCAAACACAGCCGATATTATATGACTGTGTAACGAACCCATTTGGATCATTTGACGACCTTTCAAATGTGACAAAAAATCGCGTTCACTTTGATGCCCATTGCCATCATAAAACAAACACGATGAGGATGACGATGACGATGACGAGAGCTGCAACTAAAATTCCCATATAATACAAAACTATGCCGATGTGCAATGTGCATACACATAAATATAAAATCGGAAGAAAATATTTCACCATTGACAGGTTC